>JAUBOD010000278.1:462737-478170 GCA_032353885.1 Nothura maculosa | reverse complement strand
CGCACAGGCCGCTCTGTTTCTTCCTTCAACAGCAGCAGCTCTGGCAAACGCCACCTCCCACAAGGAAGGGCTCCCAGGGCCCATCCTCACAAGTGATGGCCGGATGATCCCAGCAGTCTTCCCCGTGGTGCCGGCGTGTGACGCATCCAGCCTGCATACGAATACCCACCTAGCTGACTCCCTGTAACATTCCAACCACAGCCTCATCTTGCCTCTTAAGAATCTCATAGATGTATTTTAACAAGTATTTCCCATCTACGGCATCTCCTCCGTCATGCCCTTTCCAGCTGCTCTCTCCCCTCCAGCTGGTACCGCGTTGCAGCGCGCCCGCCAGCATCTGCTCGTGCAGCAAATCCCATTATTTGCCTTCATTAGCTGATACTTCACACAAGGTAATTGCGATTCGGCTGTTCCTGTGTGACATGGGGGATGTGGCATTCTCCGTTTGGGCACTGCCTGGAGTTGTTTCTGCCTTTGGTGACAATCTGCTTACCAAAACTTCTGCAAACTTATCACACCAATGACAGGCAGCGAGCTAAAACGGAATCCTCAGTTTCTTTTTAAAATACAATACAGATGCAAGGTGAACTAGTAGCACTAGCATAGCCTTTAGTGATCACTGCTGCAAGAACATTTCCCAATTATAACAGCAGGCAATTGCCCTGGAAATGAGAAAGGCCCAATTCCAAAAAATGTACCATTACACTGCTGCATGTGTTGTCCCATTCTACTATATTAAATAGAGAGATAAAAGAAATAAATGGGAAAGATATGCTCAGGACATTTGAGTTTCCATGACCTTGTCTTGTAACAGATACACAATTCATCTGTACTGAAAAACAGATACTGATTCTCAGGAAGACAAGAGGCTCTTTAAATTACAAAGATACGTAAGAGTCTTGCAAAAGGCTGAGCAACCTGCTCCCCAGGGCTGCTCAAATCTCCAGTTAAATGAGCAGAAAGGGAAGGAGGGTCTCTTTATAAATGCAGTCTCTCTGCATGGTGCACATTAGAGTCCATCTAGAGAGGTAAAAAGGAAAGAAAAAGCTCTGGATGACTCAGCAGTGTGACTGATTTTGGCACCACGGTGTGAATATTAAAGCTGTCAATGCAAAATATGGAAAAGGAAAGGGAGGAAAAAAAACACAAAATAAATGACAGATGATATTTGTACACAAAAGGTGATAGATGCTGGGCTTTTCCCGTCTCTCTCGCATTACCTCTGATAACTATTAGCAACATATGCTGCCTTTTGGAGGCTCTGCGATGGTCTCATTTATCAGTCTGTGCTAATGGTCCCCAGCTACCGCTGTCATTGCGCGGCACGAACGCTGCCGAGATGTCTCTGCCCGGGCAGCTGCTGCTCCTTCAGCAGCGACACACATCAGGATGCAGCCTGCATCCCCTCCCGCAGCAAACCTTGCATGTCAAACAGCTAATTCCCTTCTTGGTTTCATTATAAACATTAAAAAAAAAAGTCCCCAGAAAGCTAACACTAGAGCTGTGAGGGCAGCACTTCTAATTTCCTGATTACAATTTACAAGAACCTAAATAAGCGTAGTTAAGGGACCATAATTGAACAAATGGGGTTTGGTATTTTCCCACTACTAATAATATAATAAGCTTATTGTTTTAATCTTCCAGCTAGTCTCTGTTCAGCTCTGAGGAGGCAGACAGTTCTCCAAACCTTATCTTAAAAGTGATGCAGTCTTCTGCTTTCATATGCTTTAAACTGAATAATAGAGAGAAGGTAATTTCTGTAATGCTTTCTTAAATTTCATAAAAATCATACATATTCTTCTCTCAGTGATCAGAAGAAAAAAAAACAGTGCAGTTCTATTCAAATCTGGCAAATCCCAGAGAAGAGGAAGAGATTGTCTCCTTTTTGGGCAGGTACTTCTTGAGCTTCCCCCTTTTGAGAGAAGCTGCTGGGACCAGTTCCTTGCAGATACTGGTGGCAGTTCCAAACAGGTAGTCAGCATTCCTGAGCTGGGGCACCCATCTGATCCAGAACTTGGCAATTCCTAAAATCCCCCTTCAAAAGCCATGCTGTCCCCTTGTCATGGCTCTGCTTTGTCTACAACATTTGGAAGTGCTTGAGTAAGACTAAGTGCGACTTTCAGAGCAAAGTAACTCCCTGAATTTGTGCTCTGCTTTGGTCCACACTTCAAGCAACATTCCCAATCCCAAGTCTGGCAAATGTAAGGAAGAAAGAGCAAGTTCCTAGCATAAATAGCTGTACCTCTCCTCTTTCTCCCCCAAGTCCTGTGAGACAAAATAAAATATTATTTTAAATAAAAGTAGGTTAGAACACCTGCACAAGGCAGCCATGCACTATCAATATATAACGCTAACAGTCTCTTGCAGGAGCTGGGCCTTATGGAGGCACAGACAGCTCAAAGGCCAGCTAAAGTCAGGGCTTTCACACTCCTGCAAGCACCCAAGCCAAAACCCAGGGCACATTTAACACTTAGGAGTCAAAGTTCTTACCCTAACTTGAAGACTGCTTCTTTTCTTCTTTTTCTTTTCGTGCGTGAAGAATTCAGGGTATTAACTGTGGTCTCTGCATTTCATCTCTCCTAACTGCTTCCTTCAGCTCAGACTCCCATTCCAGTTTGCAGCTCCCAGGCCTTGCAAATGCTGGAATGGCTTCCTGGCTCGCACAGGAAAACTCTCCTCCCATGCTTCCCTTAAATCCCACTTCATCCTCTCATCATCCTTCCTACAACCAAAAGTAAAAATTCCTACGAGTAAGTTCTTGTCTAACTAATCAAGGAATAAGGGTATAATGAGAATCTCTGCAATCCATTTCAAGTACCATTTCATTTTGTTTCTATGAGCAGATGACATTTAAAAATGGTTATCACCTAATGTTGTTGCTTCCTTCCTACAATCAAAGAATCATCCCACTTAAAGACAAGAGCAAAGAAAAAGTGCCAGCACAGAGTGTCATTGTGAGCCAGCAATCCCACACTCTTACACACGTTGGTGCAAAAAACTTAAACATTTTTCTTGCCCAGAGATTGATAAGCCACAAATTTTAGCTGGATAGCAAAGACAAAATAGGCGACTTGTTTGAGCATCAGACTGTCACTATATGACTAGACAAAAAGAAGACAGAAGACGTTTGTATCCCAAAGCTGCTCCTTCATTCGATGGAAGAGTTTGTGTGTCCAAGACTGAACAAAGAATTTGGAGAGCTCTAATGCCCTGCTTTTCTGCTGAGGCTCAGCACTAACAATGAACATTGTGAACATTTAAATTCCTCCCCCCTTGGCAGTAATATAGCGTATCTTGACCTGACAATGTTTCCAGAAAGCAACTTGCACAAGTCATTATCTTGGAATCTCTCTAGTTAAGGTGAATGGCATTTGAGGACTATCAGAAAATGGAAGATTAGTACCTAAAATAGGCTTTTATGGGTGTGAGCCCTATTTCTCCTAGCTTTTACAGTAAGTAATTGTAAAAGGAAGCAAAGAGAAGCCCTCTCACAAGCCAAGATGAGGGAATATTTCTCACCTACCGACTCATGCTGATTTAACTACCTGCAATGACAGCCTGAACCTCCTTCTCTCAGAGAGGAACCCAATGAGAAAACTGGAAAGCTTTGGGACTTAAACAGTGAAGATCTTTTGACCAGCAAACAGGATCCAAACCAAGAAGTCCAAAGATCTCAAGAAAAATCTTAAATGCCTGCCCTTAAAGGAAAGTCTCCAGAGGAATTGCTACTACAAGATGAAGAAGCATAAAGCTTGCAGAAGGGCAGTTGTAACAAGTCAAAGTAGTATGAAACTCATTGAACTGGCTGAGAATTAATCCTGCAAGAGAAGGATCAGGACTCTGCTGTGGAAGGATGTTGTACAGGAGGAGGTAAGAGCCTGGTGGGCAGGAGAAGACAGGAGGAGCATCCAACCCAACTGCAATTGCTTGCCTTGCCTCCAAAGCAGGGCCCCACAGCCTGGCAAGATCAGATAAAGTGAAATGATGAGCACTACATTAGACTTTTACCCCGTAAAATATAGTACAGTAGTTTAAATTTGTTTGTATAGCAATTTGGAAATATTTTGTGGTTAGGATTAGAAAAGATTCAAGTTGGATGAGTCATCTGGGATTATAAAACCCTGGGAGATGCTGGAAAACACAACACAAGTCACAATATAGAAGGCCTAAGGTAGACAGATCACAATCAGCTATTTCCACTGTGATTTAAGTCCACGGTGGTCCTAATGACCAATCAATGACCTCCACTTTTTGTTATTTTGCTGAAGACCAATATTGGTTAGTTCTCATATATTTATTTGCAACTGAGGGTGACATTTATGTTTTTTTCCCTCTCTTTATGCTAAGGGGATAGACCACAGTGCTTATAGAAATATAACACTTGAGATACATCCATTAAAATGCTTAAGACTTTAAAGTTGCTTAAGACATATTATGTTCGATGCCATATATGTTAGTTGTGCTGAACGTTTAGTTACACGCTACATATTTTTCCTTACAATTTATACTATTTAGATGGAAATTTTAATGCAATTAAAATATAACCAGCAGCTTTTTATTTTAAAAAGTATTTACAAATACAACACTTGAAATTGTTTTGTAAGATCTTATTAAATGCGTTTTCATTTAAAATTGAAACATCAAACAAAAGCGTTATTATTCATGGTAGATAATGAATTGAACCAAAGGAACTATGGTGATCAGAAACATATTTGAATAGTCTAAATTCCTCCTCACCAAAGGTCCTTTTGTCTGTCCTCAGGCCTTCACAAGCACCTCATCAGCCAAGGCCGCAGCGACCTCTCCGAGCATCTCCCACCAGGCCACGGCCACGCTCACTTGCGTAATTTTAAAACTAACTCTCAAGTTCACACTCCTAGCTTTTAATTCAATGCCTGGAAAAGGAAAATATCCTTTTTTTAAAATTTCCTAACAAGTTGTTCTAATTTAAGTTTGTTTTATTCCCATTCAATTAGTTAAATAAGCCGCAAGAAAGAATGAGTCTTTGTTTCAAGCACCTGAAGACAAAGGCAGAAGTCGCCTTCTGACTCAATAGACTCGGGCCAGGCCTTCAGCCACAGAGCTCTCATTTCTCTGGAGGCACACATACATTTCCTGTGTATTTTTTTCATTTAAGTTACGTTAACAGATTAAACTCTAATCTTTATCAGGTCCTTGAAGAGCACTCTAGCTCTGCATTTTGGTATTCCACACATCTATCTCTCACCACGTGCTTCCAGGGAAGCAGCCAGCATTGTTAGTAAAATATTAGGAAAGCACAAAGGGCCTAGGCCACCATCTACCTCCCCACAGCCTGCAGGGGCCTTCCAAGGCCAAGAAGCCACAAAAGATTAAGCCTGGCTGCCTTTGGCTCCTGTTTTTTTCAGCTATCCAATTGCACTAGAGTCACAACTCCAAGATTTTACCACACCCAGGAATGCATGCAGGGTTTTAAGTATGAATGTGAGTTTCCCAATGTCATGCCTTGCCTCTGATTGTTGAGGTCAAATGAAAAATGCCTGCAGAAGCAGACAGTGCTGAGGACTGGCCATTTTTCTGTTTTAGAGCAAATATATGGGGATAACTGAAGATGCTTTAATGTGAAATTAATAAAAAGTTATCCTACCATTAGCTTCCATATTTTCAGCTATGACGTATATGTGCTTGTTAAGAGGTTCAACATTTTCATCTTGGTTTTACATACAACAGACGGCACAAGCTAAGGACACTCCACCCTCGGGGAGCTACTAGTTCACCTCTTAGAGCTGCAAACGCAGACAGGGCAAATGAATTGAAAGACACCAACCAATCCCCACATCTCCAAACACCGTTTCTCACATAGAACTTGGCTCTCCTGGGATTAACTTCCACGTCCAGTAATGCTTATCCCCAGGATTCCATCCTTTGGTCAACCACTGAGCGGCCAGACTTGGCCAACAGCCACATCCCTGCCTGCCCATGGTCCATTCCCGCTCCAGGGATGAAGAACAGCAGCCCCATGCCCATCATTTGTCACCTTCTCAGTGCCTTTTGGCTGCTGTGCAGAGAAAAGCTGCACAGCCTGAGCAATTTAGGAATATTAAAGGAAGAGAATATAGTTGAGCAAGCAAACCTTAAACCTCTCAGTTGAAAACACACCTTTTGATTAACATTGTTATTCCAAAAAAACAGACACACCAATCAAGTACTGAAGTGACACAAATGTCTTCCCATAAAATGAGAAAGCAAGGATCTATTGCTTGAAATGATTTTATGTTGTCATATGTGGTATAAACTGAAGATAAATATGTACCCTGTGCTAATAAGAACAAAGAGATTTTCCTAGCACTGAAAGGATCAGTCATCTAGGGTTTGAGATTGATTCTGAAGAACACACCTGGGACAAATGATAGCACTAACATCTGTGGAGACAACTTCCATTTGCCCTGTACATGAGGTGAAATGGGGAGAACTGGACAGATGAATAAAGAAGTTTCCTCACGCACAGAATTCCCACTATTGAAAAGCCCTGTGAAATCATAAAACAGTCACATACTCTCCCAAAATAAGCCACGTATCTTATTTAATCAGCTGACTTCAAAAACTCTTCAAAAAGCTAATCATGTTTATTATACTTACGATAAAACTTGATAGACTTAATTAAATGAGACAATACTCTGAACCAGAAACTTTATTCTAAATTTTCTACTCTGAACAACAGAATCTATCAAACCCTTCTTTCCCTTCTTTGACAAAGAAAAAGTCTTAGGGTCAGATACCTTTGCTTAAATATTATTTGTGCTGAGTTTATCTGCAGAAGAAAAACAAAATCTCAAACAAGTGAACAGAATATTTTAACAGGTTTTTGAATATAAAAATATGTTATTAGGTAACTAATAGCTTCTTTCCCTTAATGTATTTAATAAAGATATTAATGCATTAAGCTTTGGGCATTTTTTAAATGAATCCAATTATCATCAGGAAATAGATGATGTATTTGAATGAAGACCTGCAGTATGTCAAGTGTTCTCCTTTTTCTTCTGGCACAAGAAATCCATCTCCAAGGATTTATCCAAGGAGGAAGAACTAAATGGATAAATTCCAACATATTAAACAGACTTTCTACTCTGCCTCAAGGAGCAATTCACCTTACAGAAAGTTGAAAAACAAAAGCTCTTGGGAAAAATAAGCGCGGGGCTTGATAATTTTTACCATAATTCTTCTGGGGTTGATATTTGAATGATCTTAATTTTTAAACACTGTGCTCCATTATAATGACATTAACGGATATTTCCCTTTGTGTGAATTTAGCCTTCAAATGCAATGACTCAGAGGCTTCCGAGACTTGCTCCTGGGGAATAAACGATATTTTTTGGTTAAGGTGAAACTCCTGATTCTTACTTTTATTCTATTTTATTATTTTTTATTGGCCATCTAAATCCTGTGAACAGAGGCTCCACAGAGCCCTTTTATGCTCAGCGCATCTTACTGCCTATGACTGCGTATCACCCCAGAGACCAAGCTAGAAGCAAAGCCAGGCCCTCTGAAATGCAGTCCAGGAGCTATACTTCTGCATCCGTTAATTATAATTTCAATACTTCATATAAATTAATCCACATTTTAACACAGTATTTCACCTTATTGTGCTTTTCTATAGGACCAAAACACATGCAACGTTCAGATCCTGCTGGCTGACGTGAAGCAAATCTGATGGTGGAATAGGGGTCTCCGAGGTGCTATAAGAGGCTCATGAAACAGGCAGCTGCGTGGAGGCGAAAAACCCAATAAACACCCTGATTAGAGGGAAAGCTGCAGCGTGAGAGCAGGCCCTATTGCAGCAGCAGAGCACTCACATTAGGGAAAGCTCTTAGAAATGCTCTGGCCATATGAAGAGCTTAAATCTCCCCCACCACCCAGGAGGGCCAAGGGGAAACATCCACAGGAGCGAAGGCCACCAAGGGGTATGTTCACTGGGCAGTGTGGACACCGAGTGTCCACCCCATGGGCGGCAGTGGCTCCCGTGGTCTCTCACCTCCAGGACGGCTCTTCCCACCACGTGTCCCTGTGCCAAGCTCTGCCGTGCCACCATCTGTCCTCCTGCCCATGCAAAGGGACGGCCACGTCGTTCCGTGCCCGAAAGGCTTCACTGAACTCCCCATTTGTCACAGTCATCTTCAGCTGCCTTCTTGGCCCTCACCCATGCACTGGTCGTGCTCGATGTTGCGTGCTGCTCTGTTCCCCTCACTCGGGCTCTGCTCTCATCTCATTTACTCTTCTTCTCTCAGGGACACCTCACTCGCTCCTTAACAACAGTATCGGGCCACTCACCTCATGCATCTCTGCTCTTAGGACTGTCTTGCAAAACTGGCATCTCCTACTCCTCTAACTCATGGATCCTGAAAGGAGATCTTGCTTGGAAATTGCTGCCTTGTCTACTTATGTACATTAATGACATGCACACAACATAATACTGCATTGACCCTAAAACAACTTTTCTGGCATATCCTTAAAGGAATTCCAAGCCACAAAATGAAGATCACCCACACAGCCAAGCCTCACTTGCTTTAAAATCAATTCTATTGCCAAATGTCTAGAAGAAATGCAGTTTTTGGTTCAGAAAATGATTTGCACTCCTGTTTATAATTTGGTGCAGAAAGAGCTTTCCAGATGCGCTGGTGCCACCAAGGGTGACCCCAGCCCGGGCCGCAGGAGGGCTGTGGCACCTCGGGAGTCTCCTCATCCCTCACTGAGCACCCCAAGGACCTGCCAAGGCTCCGTGGTCCAAGGGTCTGTGCTGTGGAGCAGCCACAGCTCTAAGAGCAGGTGGCTTCACCAGCCGTGTGGTGAAGGATGGGATGTACTTCATGGGGGTTCTCAGGTGCACCAAATGCTGCTGCTTTTGCTTGCAGAGCACCAGGAGCGAGCGAGGCTTAGTACCAGAGTATCTTTAAAGGCTCATTTTGGATAAAATAATACCCCGCTCCCCTCACAAGCCTAGCACAACAGGTAGGACAGCCTAGGCTTAATATCCCGGAATATACCCTGAAGCATCACACCATGGAATGACAATTTCCCATCTCGCTTTGTAAAGGACTCGGCAGAGTATAATATGCAAGTGTAACATTTCTAGGTCTAAAAAACGCTGCTTAAGCTTACCTGATAATTTAGAGCCATATAACACTTAGCATTTATACACAGGGCAGTTAATGTACTTGATTTTCAGGTAAGGATTATAAAACCCTCCAAAGCTACCTGCAGTATACTTTTTAATAAGTAGGCTGTTAAAGCTATCGGGTATCCCAGAAACAATCATCAAGTGCTATGATGAAGCAAGGGTTACTGCTCCTGATCTTGGACAACTTGCACAGCCCACCTGCGGCTTTGCCACTCAGCACCCTCAGGACCCGAGCAGACGTTCCTGAGGTTGGTTTGCTCAGGTACTGCTCTCGGCAGCAGCTCCAGCCAGAACATCACAGTCCTACCCTATATCTAAGTCTCATTCTTCCCCCAGACCATGTCTCTAAACTGTCCCCCTTACCTGCCCTATTCCGTTACACATTCAACGTGACAAATCCCAACACTCCACTTTGCTTTCCCTTCTCACACCCGGCCAAGCACAGGACACACGACACTGCCCTGCTCCTGAACCCTGCATTTAGTAGTGGATGCCAGTGGTGGCCAGTTCTCGTGGCACCACCCGTACATGGGCAGAGGGGAGAACCGGGAGGCTGCGTATGGCGCCAAGGTGCCACCCACCAGAAGGAGCCCATGGGTGACCACCTGCTAGAAATGCTCTCCTGCCCAAGCAGGGAAGGGGCACGAGGGTTCTGCGGGTGCATGCGGAGGCGCTGGCCCCGGCGGCAGGTCCACGAAGAGGCTCCTGGCTCCCCTTCTGTGAGGGCGTCGTGCAGATGAGAGCTGCTGCTCCTGCTCCAGGCACCGCTTTGGAAAGGGATCCTGGCTGCAGCCTGCAGTGCTCAGCTTCAGGGGACTCTGCTTCTCAGCCCCATCTCTGCCCATAACACATGCACACACACGTGGGCTTTCTGCATTCACAGCAACTCCTGCTCCCTTGTTCCACATCCGAACGCTTCAACACATTCACATTTCCTCTAGCAACTTCTTGGGAGGCACAGGCACAAGCTGTGGTCTCTAAGCATTGATGAAGCAGCAGACGTCCATCACTACGCTAATTATACAAGACTCATTATCACTGTAGGGGTAGGGAAGAATAGGACCTGTCCCTTAGCCAGTTCCCACAATCTCTCTTCTAATCTCAATATGGACAAGGTATTCTGAGTCTGCTAACAGAAATGGTCATGTATGCAGAGTCTCTACATACATACAGAAACACATGTTTGTAATAGTCACATGCACAATGAAAGACAAGAATTATATATCTGAATGGAGCAGAAGGTAAATTGATGAGTAGTCCCTAAATGACCATGCTGAATAAAGGAAAAACTACAGACTGATAGCAAAAAAAATAACTTTGACTTTCTCAACAGTTAAATAAGTTATTCTAGACAGCTGTCTCAATCAGTGCAATCCTATGGAAAATGCAAGTAACATCTGTAAAGAATAAAACTACTGTCATTCAACATTTTTACTTTCCCTTCTGTTAGGGGACTACCTCATATTCGGAGTAGTTACCATTTAAATCCAAACAGATCATTTTGGAACAGAGCTATTACGCAGATATCTGCTTTGTATTCTCACTAAAAGCAAAGCTGGGTTAGTCTGGACAAGACCTGATGCACAAACCAGTTTATTTTTTGAGCAGGGAAGCAACATCACAAATGACGCAGAGACAGCAGTGACAAAAGATTACCTTCTTAAAAAATAGACACTCAAAAATACAAGCACATAACAACCTTCTATGGGCTAGTGTTTGTGTTGCAATCATTTCTTTAAATATTTGCATCCTTTTTAGATATTTTTACTTGCAAGTCATTGCAGCGATATTAAGAGTGTGGCAGTGAAAGTCATATAAAGATGTACTTGCAGTAGCAAGTTTGTGCAGCAATACCTGTATGTGCAGATTTCTAACACAGACATCATCTTCTATTTACATGAGTTATAGGAAAATACTTATCTGAAATGCCTGAGTAAGATCCCAGATCCCAAACAACAGAAGCTAACTGCACCTTGCCTTCAAGAATTTAATAACCTTAAAACACCAAATGAGGATATTGCATGCCTGGCATTTTAATGCTGTTCTCCAGATACCTGGCTTGTATTGGAAGAAAAGATCATGCCTAACAACAAAGGCAATCTGAGGCAATATTTAAAGATTAGATTATCCTTTGCTGCAAATAGCTCATTTGGTTTACTACCCCACTGCTTTACTCTTATTTTGCCTCCTTTTACTACAAAAAATGCTGAATATTCAGTTTAGATTTACCAGCAGCTTTTTATTTAGGACTAAAAACATTTACCTAACACATTCTTCGCAAGCAAAGTGAAGAAAATTCAGCCATCTGTCTCCACATTACAATAACAGTTACGGAAGAGGAGATTATTCTATAGAGCACAAAATTTAGTGATAGGAATTGTTATATTTTAAGCACCGTCGCACTCGCATCAGTTCAGTCCATCAGAACGCTGCACAACAATGTCCTGCAGCAGCAGTGATTTATAAGGAAATGCAAGACATTTTAAAGATATTAAACGCAGCGTTCTAATCAGGGTGCCCGTCCACGCTCCAAACTGAGCAAAACCATCCATGCTCCTGCTCTCTTATCATACCCAGCACTTCCCTACTTCTCAATTCCTACCGAAAGGGCTGGCAGGGGCTCGCTGGGACGCGGCCCGGCGCAGCGCCGCGAGTGCTTACCTGGGAAGCCCCCCTGCACCATGGCTGTGCCAGGCTCCCCTCAGGGCGTCCGCGTCGCCCGCGAAGCCCCGGCGCCGCACGCAGCTCCGCTCCTCATCGCACGCAGCCTCGGCGCTCGCCTCTCTCTTCTCACGACCTTGGGCCTGTTTATCCCTCCGATTTCTCCTCTCCTTAAGGGCAGATTGTCAGTTTGCCTCCCGAGATGCCATCAATTACAGGGATTTCGGGCAGTCTGGAGGCTGGCGGCGGGCGAGCGCTGCCTGCACGAGCAGGGCGCATCCCGGGCTCCCCCGGGTCACCCTGGATGCTCCGTGCACTGCCCTGCTCTGCTCCGCTCAAGTGCCAGCCCCATCCCCAAGCACCACTCACCTCCGGGTGCCTCCCTGCCACCTGCAGCCAGCACCACGCACGGCGCGGCGCTGCTTAAGAGCCATTTTTTATCTAGGCATCGTCTCCACGCAGGCTACGGGGTTATCAGGGAATTGCAGCTCCAAAGGACTCCAGCGGACGCCGTTGTGCACCGCTGCAAAGCTCGCGGCTCCCCAACGCTCCTGCATTATTTTGACACGCCAGAACACAAAGAAAAGCAGCTGCCATCACAAGGACGAGTCAAACTTCATCGTGACTTGTATTTTGCTGCCACTCTGAATGAGCAGCATTAGTTTTATTGCGATGAGTGCTGAACTGAAACGCTGAAGAGAGTCAAACCCCCCTATTTAGTAATTAAAAAACAAAGATAACAGCGCTCTCTACATTTATAAGTGTACTCAGTAATTTGGGGAAGTCCTTACCAATTCTCTATTCCAAATGCTGCATTTAGAGCAACCCAAAATATTCTGTTATTTTGTTAATACCATTAATTTGTTCATTTTTAAAGTTCATTGTCCTTTCTTTAGAATGTATATCACAGCACACACATAGCCATCTGTTCAGTGCATTATGTACAAGCACACAGTTAAAAAAAATCCAAGTCCCAGCTGCAATTTTACTATTAAAAATTCATCAAGAATGTAATTTCCTTCTGCATCAGAGGAGAACTGTACACGTGATTTGCAAACACAAAGTAAAAAAACCCTCAATAATAAAACTCCAAAAAAATCCCAAACTATAACCCCAATGGCAATTTATCCTCGCGTGGTACAACAGCCTGCAAGGCTGCCCAAAGTGTACAGCCCTTCTGGGGCTTTTATTAGGACTGGTTACAAAACCTACATATTTTAGCTAATTATGACTCAGAATAAGAATGAGAAAGGAAGATTAGCAGTATAGAGTCATATTAAATAGAGATTAACCTAGAGCTAAAAAGAAATGAAAATCATTGCTCTATTTGTCTAATCCTGGCTTTTGCACCATCTTTGAAAATGCACCCAACTGAAAACACACGCAGTGATTTAAACTGTCAAATATAGTGTTAAATATGCCAATAGCTTTTTTCAATATTTTATGAAGCTTGAGTCTTTTTCCTGGGCACATCTTACTCCTTGAACATCTTCACTATTTGCTGTTGATTGCAGTGACATCTATTGGAGAGGCAGCGTTCGGCTACATGAGCCACCTCACCTGAATCTTCATTTTGAATTCTTTTTTTTGGCTCTGTTTTAGCATAGCTTTGCATAAAGAGAGAAACTCTAGGCAGCCAGATTCTTGGGAGCTACTTGATTTACTAATGTTTTTGTTTTTATTTAGTTACACCCTTTTCAGCAATTCTGGCATTTTTCCAAAGTGACAGCAGTAGTTTTGGCATCTTAGTTCACAGCAGCACTTGAGGCTTCCTGAGGTCACGTCCTTGCACCTGAAGAACACCACATGCACTTGACCATATTTCGCAGGGTCTCAGACAAGCTCTTTTGGGGCTTCCAGGGGGTTCTTTTGAAATGAAAAATAACCCCATCTCATGTGCCTATGGCCAACCACCTTCCACCCCAGCGCAGGTCTGTCCCAACCAAGGTATACAAGTTACACCCACATCCCCTTCACTTTAAGTAAGGGGAAATATTAGAGAGATTCAAAAATCTCCAGTTCTGGCAGCAGAAGCCATCATTCCTCAGAAGCACTTGAGGAAGCTAAATCACTAAACTTCCTTGCTGTGGCATTAATCTCTGCATGGTCTAGAGACCAAATAAAAGGAAAGGAGATCAGTATACAGCTAAATATCCCAAGAGATAGGAAGTCTGAGCACAGTAGCATCTACACCATTATCTTAGGCACCTTGAACTAAAAGTAAAGTAGTTAATAGAAAACTATTTTAAACTTATTTGAAATGAAGCAGATCAATCTCAGTCTTCCAGCTAGACAAAGAGATTTTAGTAAAAAACAACAATTGTTACTGCTATAGATTCCAAGATTTTTAAATAGCTGTCATCTTAATTCTCTTATAAAGTTAAGGTCTTTCCTAAGTTATTGTCCTCAACTCAATTGAAAAGTACATCTAAACTGCACTGTTACTAACACCCAGAGGAAAACTTATGAAACAATTACCAATGATGCTACCCATCCATTTCCTCTGTGTCTTTTTACTACTAATCCCTTATTAGAGCAATAAGTCCCATTGAGATGCACATTTTTCTATTAGCAGATTCTTAGAGCAAACCTTTGGCCATCCACTACTATAGAGAACCCCACTGGTACCTACAGATGTGCCTGTAGCACAGTCACCTGCAAGGGCAAATAGCTCCCCTTTACTTCTTTGTTTTGACTAAAATAATTCTCTTCAAAACCTCATGTTTAAAAAGTTTGGAAAAGCTAAATAACCTCCACAAAAACAGCCTCCACTACAGATACTTCCTACTACGGGAGAATGGACCCCAAACCACAACTCTAATATTTTCAGGGCTTTAACATTTGGATTTTTGCAGCAGACTGAAGAAGCATTAAGTTAATACGGCAGACAACGAGTTAAACAAGTGAGGAAGGAAACAAATCCTGCCTTTCTCTAGAAATCCAGTCAGTCTGATCTTTCTCCTCCAGCCATACCTGTACCATTACCAGTCAGACTTCAGGAATTAAAGTCCTGGAACATTGAGATTTCCTGGAATTTCTCCAAAACCAAGAACTGTGTAGCAGTTCTACCTCCAGCAAGGGCTCACCCTCTTTGGGTGAGCAACCACCTCTAAAATAATAGGCAGAATATCTACAAGAACTGACCATTTGTTACAAAGGGCCAGCGGAGAAAGCCACAGTGTCAGTGGTAGAAAAACATAGAAATAAAAGGGAGCATTGCCAAAAGGTAAGTGGATTTAGATCCCACAGGGGAAATTACCAAAAGGTTATTCGGCCCCTTAAAAGGGGGAACAGACAAAACAGGGAGAGACTGTTACATAGTTCAGACAAGACAAAAAGATATAAACAATTTTCAATATAGCAGAAAGCCTCATGGATCGCTCAGCTTCTGCTTTCAATGTGGGGACCAATGAAGAACACTGAGACAGAAGCAGGATCGACTGCAAGGGACTCCTATGGAAGGAACGATAAGCAAAGACGTGAAAAAACTCAGATCAAGTGGAACAAGTAAATTATTTCTGGAATAGGAGACAAATCAATGAATGAAACTGCAGCTGCAGTAGTAAGAGGACTAAAAAAAGGAAGGAAAAAAAAGAAAAATCCATCAGGATCAGAAGC
>JAUBOD010000278.1:450438-462139 GCA_032353885.1 Nothura maculosa | reverse complement strand
AGCTTTCCTTTCAGCTATCAGCCTCAGCTGAGGAATGGAACGGAATTCCTAATTCCATTAGGAATTGCAAAACAGCTGAAACATGACCAAGTGCCTCAATAGCAAACTACACGTGTGCAAAATGTCTAGCACGCACTTCAACTGAGGCACATACTAATCAGATAACTTGAGGATCATACAACATATCAAATATATCCCTTAACTGGGAATTATAACTTTCTTCATTAACAATAGTCTGAAAACAACTTCTTACAACTGGTGTTTTACCAGCAGAACTGGTTTAAAATTAGTTACATTCATTTTAAAATGCTCAGTTTGGATCAAACACTATGCCCCAAAGAAGATAAAATATTCAAGCGAGTAAGATGCAGTATCCAAGCAGATGAGACCACAAGTTAAGGGGAAGTTCTGGAAAAATTCTCCGGGTGGTTTAAGAATTAGCAGCTTTTCACAAGCACAAGCAGACTCGAGCAGGCTGCTCCTGCATGTCCATTATCCCTTCTGCAAGAACAATCCTCTAAAATCCATCTCGTCTCCACTTAAAATACCCTAGGAGTGACTAACCAACCAACCTCATTAACCATCTCAGCTTCAATGACTGTCACTGCCTATATCAGGAGCAAAGTCAGCAAGAACAGGCAGAAGAGCTTGTTCACCTGGAGGCCTCAAATTGGGAGCTTCTGCTCTAAGTGGATTATTTCACAAAATAATTTAGGAATCCTACTTGTGACTTTAATATTATCCTTCCAATAAAATACCGAAGAATAATATTCCATTACTCAAAGTTTGAATTAACAAAATAGTACACTAGAATCTAAATTATGCTGCTGGAAGCTCTTAAGCTGATATTGCTTCCTATTTAAGTACTTATTCTTCTACAAAGTGCCAATCACTATGCGTCACTCAAAATCAGACAATTGCAGAACATTTCCCTTGAAAGGTACTACCAAAAATGTATTTAAATAATAATGCAGCCTTTTTTTTTAAATGACAATATTTGCTTGAAGTGCATTGCCTTGCAGACGCTTTTAGAAAAGACACTAAGCTTCTTAGGGTCAAGCCTACACAACCACCACTGCTATTGCCAGGGTAAAGATAACACTGCTGATGCCTCCGCTAACACAGGTCCTCCAGGTTCTGCTTTGATTTTCTTGGACTGACATTAAGTGGAACTCTTTCTGCATCAGTTCAGAAGAGAAAAGCTAGCCAAGCCTGGCTGGGAAAAGGCGGCCAGCTAAATTATAAACGAGTAGTCATTGGTAGGATCGAGTCTGTGGACTATCTCTTATTGCCATGCTGAGTGCTACGTCCATCAAACAAGCTCAAAAAGGCAGGTACGCTTTTCACATAACCCAATTGTGCTCCATAAGTACCATGTAACTTAATAAATATCACACTACTTACTCTCTGCACAAGCTTCCTCCTCCTCATCCACATTAGCTTCCTCTGAGTGCCATCTCTCGAGTGCTCTGTACGGAGGGGGCAGCTTCATTGGAGGTGGAGCTCCACATTTTCTCTAAAGGATTCAGAGAAAAACAGTTACATGCTTTGCATACTCCATACAGAAAAATAAAATCTATTTTTCCTTCTGTCCTAAAGTATCCATGTGTGTACATACACACGGCATAATTACAGTGCTAAAATCTGCAGTGCAGATTTCAATACAACACAAAACAAAAAGCAACTCTGCACATAGAAAGAAAATACAATAGTGCATTCATATTTTCTCATTGACAATATTTCTGCATCACTGTAAACAGACAAGTATGAACAACATGAATCAAGGTTTAAAAATACTAAATTCTAACCCATTTCTCATTTAGAAACTTTAAACATTTCAATATTTCAAGTAATATTAGGTAATTGATATTAAAGTCAGCAAATCCTTTAAGCAAAATTGAAACTCAAACTTCTTGCAGTTTCTACAAGCATATCTGCATATAACATGTCATCAGTATTTTCATTCAAATGTAAAAATGAACTTGAATTAAAATTTCTATAAAAATTCTATTACCTCACATAAATACAGGCAGCTCGTATAGTGATGCATATAGCGACGCATATTGGGCAGGAAGAACCAGCTCCGAAGCTAATGAAAACAGGAGCTTGTTTGTCCAAGGCACTGTTTTTATAGCTCAGGGTAACTGGATCGTGCCCTCGTTGCCTACATGATTGCACTAAATTGCTCAGTCGTATCCTGCACGGCCAGGCCACTAATGGCAGGACGCACTTCAGGGACGGAGCCACGGGTACAACACACCATTAGGGCAGCCCAAAAGCCTGCAGTGAATTTCTTCCTTCAATTCTGGGAATTAGGATTCCACATCCAAACATCAAATCTGGAATAAGGTTTTCTGCTGTGTATGAGGAAAGCTGTGTCTAAATGTGTACAACAAGGAAAGCTGTGCCTAAGTTTGTATAGAATATCCTAAGCAGCAAATTGTAATGCACGCTACGCACAAAATTGAGATGTGATTTACATCATCTTGCCCATTTAACAATTACAACAGCGAAGCGCTGCTCTGAAGACAGCAAAACAGTAATAAATCAGAAGCATTTTAGCCAATCTGCAGTAACAGCACTTAATAAGAGCACTTTGAGACACGATAGCCATTTCCCCAAAGCCTGCAGCACACCCGGAGCCTCTGCCTGTCTCGCATGGCCCCAGTGCACAGACCTGAGCACTATCCAGAAGGTCTGAATCAGTATCACTGAATTCCTTGCAATTCAAAGCCTAAATGTTGGTCTTACAGCTATTGTGAAACCTCTTGCATTTGTTAGAAAGTCTGAGGGAAGCTGCACAAGATATCGAGGACAGATTTCTCTCATCCGCTATAAATCCAGGGGAAGAATCTGCTCTTGTTTTGGGGTAGCACTGTGCTACGCCTGCAAAACCTTGGGACTGACTCTCAGACTTGCCATTTCCCCCCCCCCACATCTTTACTGGCCTAAGCAAGATCATTTTATTCCCCAATGTGCTGAATTTTATAAGAATCATCCTAAAATTTTGCCCACAGACAGGAGCCAACCAGAACATAATTGTATTGATTTCAGGGCGCTCAGAATCTGCTTGATAAGAGAGAAAAGCTTTAAAAAAAAATGACTGCACTATATAAAAACTTTAACTATTTCTAGGTTGAACATTCAATTAGTGTTACACATAAAAACAGTCACGCTGGCAAAATCCCACTCTGGCAGAAACGCTAAAAACAGTGTTTCTTTTCTATCAGATGTCTAAGAAAATGAAGTGCTTACCAAGGGGGAAAAATAAATAAATAACTGACATGCATACTCTTCCTCATTACCCAGAATTACTTTTCAAAGATTTATGTCCAGAAGTTATACACTTTTTTTATGAACTGCTCTTTCCTTTGATTTTTATGGGAGGCACCATGCTACCACTGTTTCCAAAGAGAAGACATCAGTATAAGAAACAGATTTATAGAAGCATTATTCTCCTTGAACTCAATATTGTGAAGTATCTTGCTGCTTTTTAAGCCTAAGTTATTCTGACTTGCATGCTCATAGCCATGCTGCAAAGTAATATCTAGTTCACAAGATATTATTTTACATTTCAAAGATATTATTTTACATTTGTTTATACAAATGAGTTCAAGTGACTGTTTTTAAACAAACGGATGGAGAGGAGGATAAACACACACCAAAAAAGAGCAAAAAAATGCAGTACTGAAAAGATAACTCATCATATAGGAAGATGCAGATTTTTCAATTGAATATGGCTGCTTTCAAGCCCCACTCTTTTGTGGCACTTTGAAGACTGGACTCGAAATATCAGTGATTTCCCATAGGGATGCAGGCTAGTAATCCACTAATAGCAACTCCTTCTAACTCAGAGCTGCCCCTACTGTAGCACAGTAGGGCTGCTTTGTGAATTAATGCTCAAAGGGAAAAAGGAGCTACATATTTATGCACTGAAGCTCTTCAATATTCCACCCACTAGTTTACAGCACCAGTAGATGAAAAAGGTTTGAAAAAGATTAAGCTCACTCTTTAACCTCCTAACACTCTAGGACGCAACACGCTGGAGTCCTAGAGATTAAAGGCAGCACATTGCAAGTGGATGAGCGCTTTGTAGATGAGAAATATAGATAACAAAACCAAGAAAAGGGGATTGTAACTGCTTCATTATAACTATTATCCACTGGCATAAAAGCATGACTTCAACACCTTCCTTGATTTTTTGGAATAGCTGCACCTCATGGTTTCTGAAGCTGACAGGAGCTGAAAGGAGGCTTACAAAAACTTTCTGAAGCAAGAGGGCCTTCTAAGGCTGCCAAAAAACACCAGAGAACTAAGCGAGTTTGAACAAAGCGTTTGTCATGTTCATAGCTGGCATTTTAAACTGCTCTGGACAAAAGTTCTTGCCCATCCTAGTTGTGTCCCTGGTCCTTCAGTTGTGAGGCTCTCAGACTACCTGCCCAACACAATCCACCTGTTTCCAGAAAGGATGTGCACAGCAAGACACCTTGGTCCTTAGCGCAGGCTGTCAGACAGAGAAACTACAGCTGCAGATTAACCAGAGCAAACACATGGATTTAGGCCAAATGGATTCTTCTATTTTTATGTCTGCCATCAGGTCTTTAGAAAGTTTCTATGTAGTAGTTGCTAACCCAGTTGTACACCGACCACAGATAACGTGGTCATTTTCTTGTGCTCTATTTATCCTATGACATGATCTTGCTGAACTTTGGTGACCCTAAAATTAAGCATATTACTCATGTACATGGTACTCCTTCCATTGAGCAAGTGCAATCAGTTTGCCTTCAAGCTGGGCAAAACTACTCTACTTTGAGAGGTGTCAGTGAAGAGCTGCAGGAGATGGGCAGCTACAGCGGCCAGCAGAGACCCAAAGGAAATCTGTCCTTTGCCTTGCCCTGGATCTGGCAAAAACAGAACCACAGAGGTTTCAATGAAACCTTTTCAAGCATAACTTCAGACTTCAACAAATGCTTAACATCCATTTATAACACAAGTTGTTGTTATTCCATTTGATTTAATAAAACTTGGGTATAACATTCAAAGGAAAATGAATACCTTTTCATTCTTATTTTCTTTGTCTGCATCCTGTGCTTTGCTCCCCTTGGGCTGCACAGCAGAGACCACCTGAAAACATAATGCATATGTTATGCATATTAAAAAGAGCATTTCAGTTACAAAGCCAACACCAAAAGAATTAGGTAATGACAACAATGAAGACTCCCAGCACGGTCTTCATTTTGCCCAGTGTTGAAGACCATCACAACACAGTCTTTAAATTACTTGGTTTTAAGGAAATTAGAAACATTTGCTATTTCTTTTAGGGCTCACTGTTTGATGTTTGACCTCGTCTCTCCATTCAATAAAATACTAGTCTGAAGTTAGCTTACGGAGGTGCATACTTGATACAGAACACAATGCAGACTTCTGAATAAGTGTCAGTTCTTTAATCATTCAGAGTTGATTACTATGTTTTAGAAAGTAAATATCAAATGAGCAGGTGCCAGACTATCGTATTTTTATTGCTCAAAAAAGCATACAGTAGAAAGAAAGAAAGAAAGAAAGAAACCAATACATGGATTGTAGTTTATTATGAAAACAGTTAAAAAGACTATCAAAACATCATTATAGAATGATTAATCAGAACCTATTGTGTGGCTGCCCAAAGCCAACAGCAGAAATTTCTCAAACCAAAGCTGCACTGCAAGCAGTCTAGAGCTGCCATGTGAAATCATTTCTCTACTAACCTTAGTACTTCAAATTCCAAATAAATATCTCAATCTCCAACTGTTACCTACTGAAGCAGGAAAGAGACTCATGACCCTGCTGATGAACATATAGAAAAGTGCATGCTTAGCCACTGCATAATATTCTTCCCTAATGCTCTTTATCCTTACAAGGGGAAGCATCTTTTCTTAATGCATTTGCACTACTGCAGGTGCTTGACCTGTAGTTGAATCACAAAGATGCTGTGAGAACCTGTAAGTGGTCCTCAAATGCAAGTAGGCAAGTTTATTTTATACTTTGTTTTGGTCCATAAGATTAAACCATACTAGGGAAATGGGAAGCCCCGAGAGATTCCCACTCCTCTAGCAGCACCCCGTCTTGGTGAATGGCAGCTGGGAGTGCTTAGCAGTTCTGGTTGCTCAAACTCAGCCTTCACAAAACTAAACACCAGAATATCCAGTATTCCAGTTTTCCTTAGATCCCTTTGGATTGCCGAGGTAAGTAAGCTTCAGAGACAGACGAAAATTCAAATGTTCTGGTATTTTTTTTTCCTCTTTCTTAATCTTCTGTAAAAAGTCAAATACAAAAATGGAGCCAACTCAGATTGTCCCACTGCGATTTCTGCCCTCCTTAGCTCTGCAAGTCTCCTCCCCAGGAGAAGATACCCTCACTTACATATTTGCAAATTTTAGAGCATATTTTTAGTTATGAAATGCAAAATAAAACACACAAGTCAAGTACACATGGCAGACCTAAATTACTGCCCATTCAATATACTTACTTACAAATACAAAATTCACCATTTAGGTCTATTAGATTTACATCAGAGAACCAAAGTTTAGAATCAGACCAAAAAGATAACTGCATGGTACATAAGCAAAAAGAAAGGAGGGACATAAATTAGAAAAATCTTGCTGAAAGAAGTGTAGCCAAGCTTAAGCTATTTATTATACATTTCTTAATTCTGGAATGAAATTAGAAAAACTCACTTTTGGCATGTTGGCCAAGCTCTGAACGACAAACACAACAGGATTCCCCGCATTCTTGATAGCTTCTACTGCTTCCTCATGTGTGGCGTTTTGCAAGTCCACTCCAGAAACCTAACAAACAATTTATTTTTTTTTAGATAGTTTCTCTCTTGCACAGAGTCACTAGAAGAGGTCACACACTTTCAGATTAAGGCACCACAGTAAGGTACCAAAAGCAGTCAAAAGAAATTATGTTAAAAGTATTTTTCTATAATGCTTTAAGAAAAAGCATCTTTCTTGGTATTAACAACTAAAGAGAGGCTACATATTTTCTTTTATCTAGAAAAATTGCTTTGAGAAATAAGGAACAAGACTTGTCAGAAGGTGTTAAGACACAATATCTCTCCTTCAGGTTATGCCCATTTTTAAGATATATCTGTTTTGAAACTGTTCTTTAAAACATCACATGCTAGAACAGCACTGTCACCCTGGGAACACCCAGGTCAGAAATATTCCTTTGGAATGAGCATTCCTTTGGTGACAGCATTCCCAGAAATGCCACTCCCTAAGTAGATACCCCAAGGTATCTACTAGAACCAGGGATTTCCCTTAAACAGTAGTTAACCAGACCATCATCCACTCCAAACCAACACACTCCACATAAGAGTCCAAATTGCAGTATGAAGAGTCTATGTCAACAATGCTACTTTAAACAAAGTACTTATTCTTCATTTAAATGGATAGAATGGCCTTTTTTGTTTGTTTAAGCATTAGAAACCAGGACCTAACCTATCTTTTCCTAATAAACAAGAGGATTTTAAAAACTCTCTGTATTAGGACCTGGAATGAAAAGTACTGGAGTAATTTAATTTGGTTTTCCAGACACATCATCATAAATACTTCATGAAGCTGTGGCAGTGTTTTGTCCCTCCTACCCCAAAGCTATCTCAGTCGATCTTTATTTCTTTAAAAAAGAAAAAGTACCTCAAGTATTTTATCTCCAGTTTTTAAAGCCCTTGTTCTTCCTGCTGGGCTGTCTTCCAAGACATGTTTGATAAAGATCCCTTTAAGTTCCTCTCCATTCTTCAGGCGCTTTATGACAGTTTGTCCACCAACAATACTGATTCCAAGAGACACGCAAGGGTCTCGAAAGATCTCAACACTGAGAAACACATGCAATAGTTTAACAGCTTGAAATAACTTTTGAAGCTATTAAATGCAGAGCCTTAAACAAATGTGAGCTTTTGGTCTTTTGAGAAGATTTGACAGTAAATGGATAAAGCAGATACCCAAGAATGGTCTAAAAAGAAGCGTTTCTTTATCCTGAGCAGATCTTACCCTACAAAAACAACAGAAACACAAGACCACTGCCATCCCAATAAGCTTATGCTTTAGAGCAAGTCCAGGCAAACAGGGGGGGTCTGGAAATAAATGAACTCAGTCTCTTCCAAAGAAGAAAAGACATAAGGTAAATGAGAAATAGGTCAAGTATATCAACATACGTCCGTGGTGGCCCCCAATGGCTGAAGTTGGGAGTTTCTTCACCTTCTCCTTCTTCTCTCTCAGGTAACTCACTAATTGGAAGCAGAGGGAAGGAATGAATACAAAACAAAAAGTCACCAGACTGTCAGGTCACAATTCCTTTCACATTTGTATCTAGCACTATGACAGCAATGCCTCACACCACCCTGTTTAAATCTGCTGCTTTAACTCATTCTAAATGGCTATTCAAACTATTTATGTTTACTTACTAATTAATGTGCTATGATTCTTGATGTGCTATGATACACAGATGTTTAAATAAAAAGGCCAGCTGACCAGAAAGCAAAATGTGATACAATTGGGAGGTTCTGTGCAGTCCACTAAACACCCCAGAGTACACAGCAATTAAACCATATATTATTCACCCAAGAAATAGGAAGTTTCTTGAAGAAATTTCCACAAGAAGTTTCAAAGAATATACCTTTGCACAGAATTTCTGCAGATCCTCAGAGCCGTACAATCCTTACATTGCAAAAAAACAAAACAGGATGTTGTGCTGGCGAAACGAAACAATCCCTTCTCTTTATTCACTGAGCTGCTTTCACTCAGAGAGAAAATTCAACTAGGGAAGCACTATGATGATTCAATAGGCCCCAAAAGCAAAAACCACTACCCACTCATGGGCTATTGGCTGGGGGAATTACAAGATACTTGACATACGTGGCAAGTATTTATTACCTCTGCTAGCTCAAGGCTTCTCAGCAGCACAGGCAAAATAGTTTTTCCTGCATAAGCCTGTGAGCCACAAGTAAACTGCCATCCCAAAAGGATGAGGGAGGAAAAAGGGGAAAAGACAAAGCCGTGACAAGGAGCTAATGGCAGAGCGCTCAGCAGGAAGGACATTACCATTGCTCCATGCAACTTTCCTCCACCACATCCCTTCTTCTGGCTCTCCACACAGCCAGGCATAAGGGAAGCAGGTGGCTGAGCCACAGGCACTTTTCTGTCCCCAGTGTTTAGGGAGAAGAAATGTGGCAAGTAGAAATTCAGAACAAGCTACAGAATTCAGCAACTCGTGCTGAAGTCAGAGGACTGGCCACTACCAACGCATGTACTGCAGCTTCACGCAGCTTCTAACAACTGATCAGTAAAGCAGGAAACAAATTGACAGGATAACTGAAAACCACCTGAAAGTTGAAATCCTTTCTCCATACCTGTACAATGCTGTCCTAGATTGCGGTAAGGCAGCTCCCCTTCTATATTCCTGATTCTTAGAAACAATAGAATTGTCCTCTTTTAGTTCCTTTTCAATCGCTTCTGGATCAACAGGAAGGGCAGGTACCTTTGAGTCAAACTGAAGCTTTGTACCTGAAGAAGAAAAGGTAGAGATGGAAACATCTGCTGCTTCTGTGCCTGCACCTCACAACGCGCCTTGGAAATAAGCCTCTTAGCTCACCTTGCTCCAGATATGGGTGTTGCATGATGATCATGGTGATCAAGAGACTTAGAGATACAAAACATACCTTTTTGAAGGAAGTTTAAACAACACTAACCATTTTTATAGCATCTTGCTTCTGACATATCTACTCAAGCAGGAACAAAAAACACCAAATCTTTGTGGAA
The DNA here is from genome assembly GCA_032353885.1 of Nothura maculosa. Lineage (NCBI taxonomy): Eukaryota > Metazoa > Chordata > Aves > Tinamiformes > Tinamidae > Nothura > Nothura maculosa. The sequence goes on along the minus strand of JAUBOD010000278.1, from coordinate 452,342 downwards.
AACAGACAGTTGAGGTACACAAGAAATGATTCCCACAAAAATGCACAATTAGGAACACCAAACTCATTCCCTCATTCCACATGCAAAGGGAACACTGCAAGCAAACCCATGCTCCAGCAGCACACCACACTGGGGAAAATGGATGTCACTTTGGTGCCATAAATATTAACATTAATTAAGCCACCACAGCTCCCTGGCAGAATCATTAGTGTACTAGTGTGGCTTATACACCCAACAGCATGAGATATTTGGGTGACAAAAAAAAGGAAAGAAACAAAGCACAAAACCAACCTCCTCTCTCCCAACAAGCAAGTGCAATCTCAGGCAGGCTCATAAATTAGTCCCTGGATAGTGTACTAAATTCCAACTGTTAATTTAGGGAAAAAATTAATTAGGCCCTGAAGAAATGGCTCAAAACACGTATGTCAATGTAACGAAACATCACCAATCCATATCAGATCTGAAGAAAAGGCTTGTTAAAGTTTCCATCCCAAACTCTTCTCCCTCCCTCTCCAAGGAATCACTTGGAACATCAGCCTGTTTGTTACCATTCCTACTGCCTGACTAGGTTGCTTCCTGCTCCAATTGAGGCAGGCCGCAAAGAGCTAAAACAGAGGCAGCCTACAGGACGGCTTCAGATCCAGCAAGGAAAACCCTTGTGCACAGGGACAATAATCCAACTGCCTTGAGAGGTGGCACAGAGACCAGGTCGGAGTTCAGTGTTCAGAGCCTGTCCTCAGGAAGGAGATTCCTGAGCACACATTGCCACCACAGAAACCCCTGACTGAAGGTGACACAGAGCCCTGGATCAGGTTGTCCAGAAAGACAACACCTCTTTTCTCTTCCCTGGAGATCTTCAAATCCAACCTGGATCAGATGCTATGAAACATGCTCTAATTGACCCTACTGGTGGAGGGGGGCTGGACTAGATCATGTCCAAAGGTCCCCTCCCACCTTAATCATTGTGTGATACAAAAACATGATACAGCACAATCACCTACCGTTGAGTTCACTGCAAATGCCTTTAGTGGTCAAACTACCCTGTGAGCCTTTAGCATTCCTTCTCCCCACAGCCTATCATTATTTTAAGTATGAAAATCTACAGAATCAGCAGTGAAATGTGATGAAAGCCAAATTCCTGAAAGAAATAGCCATGAGCTATTTTGCTTAGATATACAGTCCATTGGGGACATGGCTACACACCAATTCTCCACTAACAGGACAAAGCAAAGCCCTGCAGCTGCAGCCACTTTTCCCTGTTATTGTGGCAATGGTAGGGAAATATCTGGAGGCAGAAGCAGGAGCATGAAGCTGGAATCTGTTTGAAGCTCAAATGCCTCGAGTCTGTAGATCTCTTCATTTGAATATTATATCATTCAACAGATTGAACACAAATTTGTATGTCGATATTAAAGCTACCTTTTCTAAATACGGAATTAAAATGTCAGGAAAAGCTTTTTTTACAAACCTAAATCCATCTTGTTCTTTGCTCCCGGTTGCATAATTTCAGTATCAAAAATGCCTGTCTGATAGGTGCTGTCTCCTGTGGTTCCAGAAGATCTTGAACTTACACTTGCATTTTCTTCATACTGCATGCATAAGACAAAGCAATCACAGTTAGAACACATCACATCTTTGTACATGTCTAATTCAGACAAAAATTTATTGACTTCTCATCTATTGTTTTTAAGTGACAAACATATGGATTGCATATTGGGTACTGTAGCATAAAAGTGGCACATGAAACCACATTTTACCCCATTTTTATATATAGGCTAAAATATAGTGCAGAAGTGGACAAAACAGGCCATCTTGAAATTCTGTGGGTGGCTGTGATTTTAAATTCATTTTTGTTTCTGTTTCTTCATATAAAAGCATTCCCCTCAGAAGCTGCTGCATTGAAG
>JAUBOD010000278.1:399424-420650 GCA_032353885.1 Nothura maculosa | reverse complement strand
TAAACACCACTGTCACTTTACTCTCTTTAAAGTCATGCACATTTCATGATTCTGTAAAGGTCCAGTAAGAACCCGCAATACTAAATTGTATCAAGGGAAGTACTCAAATGTAAACCAGGAGTATCTACAGTGCTTAAATTTGGGTATCTCAAGATATACCGCCCACACAAAACACACTGCAGAGGAGGGGAAGCCTGGATAATATAATACACTTGCTGCACAATGTGCTGGGAAACTCAGCATGTGCCTTTCCACACAGCCTCTGCAGGAAAGCAGGATGGGGCTGACAGGGAGCTGGTAACTGCAGGCAATCAAACCCATGCCAGATCCAGGTGCATGTGCATAGAGCTCCAAGGAACAGCCTGAGAGTGGCCCAACACCAGAACTAAGGGGCCACGACCTAACAGCTCTTCCTGAGCCGGGGGATTTGGAGGGTACATGGAGAGGCAGTGGATCAATACCAAGGCAGGTTGGATCTGCTGTGGAAAGGGCTTAAAAACAAAGTTAGGTCCAAGTTGACTCTCTGCAAAACGGTGATCATAAAGGCCTCTGGTCAGCATCCCTGGAAGCCAGGAGAGATCATTAGCTTCAAGACAGATGAAGTGGCTTTACTCCTCAGACTTAGCTACCCCATGGCACTGATATAATGTATTTACACAGCACTAGGTGGTGGGAAAATTTCCTCAGAAAGTTCTCTTTGCATCATGACAAACACTTGCAATCTGTGACACAAAACAGCCCAATCAAGGACTAGAAAGAGATCATTCACTTTAGTAGAAAGAGTAAATAACTAATACACAAAATATACCACAGAACTCAGAGAGGGGGGGAGAAAAAAAAAAAAAAGGAGGGCTGGATAAACACCACTGGACTATGCACACTAAGCTCTCTTCTAGAGTGTGATTTTAAGTTCTATCAGCTACATGCACTGCTGTTAAGCCTTTAAATTACTCCTTCAGTGTAAATGCTAATTCATATATGCCTTTGCATTCATGCAGCTGAAACAATGCTTTGATAACCTCGCATCTTAGCTACTCAGCATCTTCATACTGGCTTCCCATTTCTGGGAATAGGCAGAAGTCACAACACAGGATGTCTGGTTGTAAGTCTTGGACCAAAAAGTAAAACATAATGAAATATAGGAACTGCTACATTTCTCTCATTTCCAGGTTGTCTTTAATACTGACAGATCTTCCACAATCATAGAGAAATTGTTATTCATTGACAGCCATAATTTAGAATCCCCCATTACATATACAGAGCTTTGAAATTACAAAGCATAAGGATAATTTATGCTGACTTTAACACAAGCTGTAGAATTTCACCCAGAAGTTCCTGTAGATGAGCCCAGAAATCTGTAGGGGAATTGAAGCCTTCTGGAAAGGCCTCCAACCTTAATCTGGATGTCAGCTGAAAACCAAACCAATCCATCCATTCCTTTGTGATTTGTCCCCGCACCCAATTGCCCTAAAAAAGCTTGCATGCCTGTTTCAACTCCTCTCCCTTTCTGGCTACTGTTTCCAGGTTCAGGTCTTCTCCCTTTTCCAGGCTAGAGGTTCTCATTTACTTGCATAAGGACAAAGTCAGTAACTTTCTTGTTTGGCTAGTAACTTCAAAACAATGAAGCCAAAACCAGTGTGCCCGGAGACTTAGCCTTAGTTTCTAATAGCAGCATGGAAGGGGGCAAGCAGGATGCAAAGCACTGGGACCACAGGATACATGAGCTGGCTCTGGGAACCAGCAGATACCACATGAGCTTCACTCCAAGTGGAGAATCTCACAGGAGGTTCATGCAACTGGGCTGGGCTTCGTACCTATCTAGCACTGGGGAACTGCCAGTGACCCAGAGCACTATAAACAGGAAAAGCAAACTGGAGAAGGCAGATGAGACAGCTGTGTGTGGGAAAACCTACAAATGGAGATAAGGCCAAGTAAGATGTGATCCCCCGTGCCTGCTGCTGCAGCCACCTCCAGCACTGCAGCTGGCTCTGCTCAGGCAGAGCTCCTGAGGCGGGGCACTGCAGCCCAGGGCCCAGGCCCAAGGACCAGGAGGTGGGTTCTGATCAAGCCGCCCGGTGAGGGAATTGCAACTAGTGAGGCATCATGGATGATGAGCTGGAAATCAACAGAATGCTCAAAAAGACTCTACAGAGCTAGGAGCCCAGGCCTATGACAGCAAGACAGAAGCTGTTGCTGCGCAAAACTGGATTGTGAAGCAGATGTGAACTCAAACAAGATGGAAGCTGGGAGATTGACTTGTGACAGGAGGAGGAAGGCTCTATCTCCTGATGTTATTCACCTTGCAACCTGCTTCAGGGCTCTGGCAACAGGAAAGGATGACCAGGTTCTTTCAGCCACAGAAGAGTGCAGGACCAGGGCTAGGATCGATGAACAGTGTAAAAGTGGTACTGTCTGCTGGCCAGAGAAATGTGCTTATTTGCCCAAAAACCATATTCATGTCGTTGCAAAGAGATTGCCAAGACACATGCAGTCTGCTGGCAGCTCCCCCTTGCCGTTCCTTCATGTGAATACGTGACACATGTCATTCAGATCTAGAAGTATGCTAGTTGCAGAGCAAAGCTTGGAGGATGGGTAGATCTGTTGATGAGTGGAGGGTAAAGCCTAGTGACAGAAAATACAAACGAAGCAGAAGCACTTGGTGTCTTTTTTGCTTTGGTCTTCACAGGCCAAACTCAATTCCCAAGCTCTGTGCATGTCAGCAGGTCTTGGGAAGAAAAAAAGGCAGCCAATACTGGAGAAGCAACAGGTTAGGGACTGCTCAAAGAAGCTGTAGGCATTTAGATCCATGGGGTTGAGGGGAGTCATTCAAGAGTACTGAAAGGGCTGGCAAATGTGATTGTGACACTATGATCTATCAAAAAAATAAAATAAAAATAAATTACTGGTGTCAAAGAGGATTAATCAGTGGCTCAACAGCCAGTTAAGAGAAGGTCAAAGACACACACTAACATTGGTTGTTTTCAGGGGTAGTTTCCATGATACCACAGATGTGCCCAGGAAGCCTGGGCACATTTTGAAGGTGGAAGCAACCTATAGCTCTAACAGACAGAGCTTCACTTCAGAAGAACCCAAATAAAGGGTGTTACAGAGCTAAAGTTAAAGCCAAAGCAAGCCATGACAGATCATCAGAATAAGCATTAACTGAAGAAAAAAAAATCTAAGACTTGGAAGAGATGCTGCAAGATATTCTATCCACCTGCTTTATGTGGACTTTGTTTCTTTTCGTTTTGAAGATTAACCCTCTTCAGCCAAACCTCTGTGTTTGGTTTTCCTCACTCTTACTGTCCACACCAGTTTCAATCCCCCACTGCTCTAAGGTCCAGTGGGGCTGGAACAGTTGGCTGCACTGTGAAAGCAAGAGGAAGAGGTGGGGAAAGGGAAAGAAAACCCAAGACAGACAGCTGAAAAGAAACAAAGCTGTAACTAACTCCTTAATCACTCAATATCTTTGTTTGCTGCCCAAGAGGTTTGTACTCAGTTTTTCAAGCTAATTTCTTTGCATTCCTTCTTAAGCATCTCATCTTCCACAATGCAGACCGAAGATGGAGTGGAATCTAGTCCTAATTATTTAATTAGGTCACTGCAAATTGAGTGCATCACCAAAAAGGATTACCTCTATCCAGCGGTCTTTCTGATGAAGGAGTAGCAGAAGAAAGTTTCCTCCTAAGCAAGGTCAGGCGCACGGTCTGCCCTGTGTTACGCAAGGCCTCCACCACTTCTTGGTTGGTATAATCCTGAATATTAACTCCATCAACCTAGGACAAGAAACACATTTTTAGAATAAAACACTCTAGTAATTTGTTTTGTGCTAATGAGGAAGCCACAGCACAGGAATTCACTAATCCAATGGAAGTGTGAATCAGCTATTCCTTCCCCGCCAAATTTTTATTCTGTTTTATTTTGTTTTTCTTGGAGCAGTCTGAAGAAAACTGCTCATGAAGATTCCCAGGAAAAGTAGTCAAAATGGAAGTCTGTTGAGTTCATAATCACCGTCCATTTTTCCTGTATTCATAACATGTCCACACATAAAACCTATGAAAATAACTGTGTATAATCCACTCTAGACAGCTGAATTCTTGATGGGATTTAGATGCTTTAATACAAAAATTATTCACCAGAAATACATCATCCACCTCACTGTTAGATCAGCCACTGTAGGGCCTTCTCCTGCAAAACCACAGATAAAGCATATGGTTGCATCAGATTTTGCTCTCATAAAAGAGCTGCTGACTCTGGGAGATCTGGCACAGCTCATATCTTCCAAGTAATTTAAAATCACATCTCTTATGCAGATTATTTTGTAAAATGAAAAGAGCATTCAATTCATTACTGTTTGTACTGCAAATACGAAATTCACCATTACTCAGTTAAATATTATTCAGTGGTTTTTAATTTTAAATTTAAAGCTTGAGTTTTTAAACATAAGTTGCAGCTATTAATATTGTGTTCATATTGACATGATGCTCTACGTAAGCTCATGAGGAACCATAAACAACATGGCACTTCCTGCAAGATCTTAACCATCCTCAAATCCTATTGACTTCAACAGGACCTGATATTGCTCCTTTTTAATTTAGGCCACAAGCCAAGACATTCTGCTCTTAAATAGTTCAGTCCAAATGCTTGCCTATTTTATAGCTAACTAATATTTATTCCTTCTTTGAATATAAAGTAATATTTTAACTACAGCAAGTTAAAGTTCATATTTGTTACAGTATCTACTTAAATAAATAGGCTGCAAAAGACAACAAGGTTTGGTTAATTTTAAAAAGGGTTTTCCACTTTTTTTTTAAATTCTGATATATGCAATGAAGCATTAGCTTTACAGCAACATGGTAGCAGCATATTTCACTTACAGCAACAATTTTGTCATGAACTTGAATTTGGCCATTATGGTCAGCAGCACTACCAGGTATTATGTTTTTCACAAAAATCCCTGAAGGTTCTGTTGAGAAAAGTGAAGAAGAGGAAAAAAACAGTTATTAACTTGTTTTTTTAAATAAGTTTTTATTTACAGTCTTCTCCACAGACTTTTCCATAGTCATGATTCTGTAAATCACTGACATTTGGCACATACCTCTTATGTAGCCTGACTGTTAAGAACAACCAAAAATCTCTATTAGAGAGAACACCATTGATAGCAGCACCCGTGCACTGACCTCTATAATTTTTCCTTAATGTGGCTCACAGAAGGCCACCTCCTCCCTGGATTCGTCCTTGGGCTTACACAGGCTTTAAGCCACAATCACTCAAATCCATGCTGCATTTGATTTCAATACGACTACCTAAGCTAAAAGTAAAGCATGTGCTTAAGTACTTTGATCAAGGCTTCAATCTATCCTCTTACAGCTTTAGTACTTTAAAACTTAATGAAAAAGGAGAAGCATGGAAATCAGAGAAGCTGTCCTTTGTCAAATTTGCTTATTAATTCTAATTTTAAATTAGAACCAAGGAATTTAAAAAAAAAAAGAACACAACATGAAGCACAGTAAAAACAATCAGTTGCAACATTAAGCCTTTCCACCCCCCAATAAATAAGCCATGCTGATCTGTAATCTTAGTGAATCTTGACACATCATCCATCCTCTTCTCACTAACCTTCCTCAGACTTGCCTACATCCCCCTGTCCAGCCTATGTGATCCATACTTAGCAGAGCCCCTCTGGCCACACTGCAAGCCCTGCTCTTTGTCACCCCCTCACACGTGCTCCCAGTCCCGTTGTTCCCAGTGCTCACCTCCCTCACCTGCGAGTTTCCAAGCAGTGATATTAAAGGCTGTCCTGGGAACATGGGCAGTTTAAGCAACGCCAGGTGCTATTTGCCTTTTCTACTCCCAGAATATCTTTAAGTCCCACAAGAAAGGGGAGGAGAGAAAGAAAAACACTTCCTCTTCATGCAAAACCAGATATTCAGGAGAGTCAATATTGAAAAGATTACCTTTCATGGCACTAACAATTGAAAGATGATTTTATAGCTCTAATTTAAAATGTACGTTAAAAAATCCTGATTCGACGTTCCCATATCTAAGCACAGATATTTTAATCTGTTCCCAGAATTCAGACACCGCATCAGCCATCTGTCACAAGGAAGTAAATCACCTCACGCAGGTGGCACACACATCACGCACAGCAAAGAGCCTCCGTGTCACCGGCCTGGCAAAGCTGGGCTGGTTAATCTGATTGATCATTTCCACCCTCACACTGACAATTCATTAAATAAATGAAAGTGCACTGTGAGCTATTTTGTATGTACTGAAGATGCCATTCAAAATTGACGTGATCTGGGGACATTTGATACTCCGTTCGGAACCTCTTCTTAAAACTTATCATCTAAATTGTTATATGTGCTCCAGGCAAAATAAACAACAGCCAAGAGGAACCTGACTATCCTGGACTCGGCACATGCAGAATTCTGTTACAGTTTAAAAACTTGCACAGCAATGATCACAGTCCAGCAGTCTGATGAGAATCAATTCTTAAGCGAGTTAAAACTTCAACAAGTTTGGGGCCAAAGTTCACTTTGCAGCAAGCTCTCCAAGCACCTTTTTCCACAGATTTTGTAGTTTAATCTGCTTTGAGGAATAATGTAAATATTAGTGAATAATGGGTGTTGAGATTTCCTGAACCACATAAAACCCACCTGTATCACACATGCCAGCATATCCAACAATTGTTATTCCGAGGCTCTGCCCATTCTTTTTGATAAGTTCAACATCGTAGGTCTCAAAAAGGTCATTATTATTCTATAAATAAAGCACAAGAGCATTAAATCTGTGATTTCTCAATGCCATTAGCAAAAAATTAGCAGTGATTTTGATTGTCCTTCTCTAGGAAGTATAATATTTGCAGAAAAGAAATACCTAACATTTGCTCAAAGTAAGATATCACTGAAGTCATTATTTGCTTTTCAAATTCTTTGCTAACACTTTTTCCACATACCCATCAGAGGCATAAAATGTGTATTTTACTGAAAACAAATGTTTCCATTAGACAAGGGGCCATATTCCCTTGGATTCCACTGCCATTTGGTAACAAACTTTCCGGTCCAGCTCAAAAGGCAACAGAAATCCTCAGTACTCTGAGAATCTATTTCTTGCTTTTCGTCCTGACAAGTAGTGCCATGAATCTACCTGCCACGGCTGCATCGACTAAGCGACCAGGGAATAATGTGCAAATAATCCCATAATTGAAATAGGTTTCATCTCAAATGAAAGAAGTAACAAAAACACAGCAGGCATATCTCTACTATGGAAAGAGCTCTCTATCTAAACGCATATGGGAAACCATGTAGATGCATAAGTGTATTTTTTGCCTTTATGCTGGACACCAAGTTGGAAATTATACCCTAAGATTAATTTTATGGACATAAGTTCAAGAAGATTGATACAGTCCTATTCTGATTTGAACTCCATCAAACTGCAAAAGAGCACTGGAAGGTAAAGGCAACATTAAGCTTAAGGTGCACACTACAGCTTGCATTCAATGAAAATCATATTTTCAGACAGAAAAATATTATACTATAAACAACTTATTGTTAAACTGATAAGAAATCTACTCATAATAAACAATACTTGAGAAAAGTACATAATTCAACCTCTTTCTGAACCCTCTACTTATTTCCATTAACAAAACTCAGAAGTCTAGCTATTTCAGGAGAGGAAACGTGCAAGTGATCTCAGTCCAGAGAAGTGTTCAGGACACAAGCCCTCCAAAAGTTGGCTTCTCTATGTCCCACCGTGCAACTATTCTAGTCTGACCTGTAAAATTGGAAGTACAAGACAGAACACATACTCATTGAGTTCAGGGTGAGGCCACCCCAAAGATGCTGCTGATTCAGAAGAGAAAAATGAGCAAGCACAACTATCGCCACACAGGCCGATACCAAGGGATAAATTAAAATATAAGAAGTTGCTCTTGTAGATTTTCAATACTCTATCTGCTTATACCAATGTGATCAAAACCAAGCACATGATCAGAGTAGGGGCTCTTGAAGATGATATCAGGAGAGCTACTATCATTGAACTGGATTAACTTTACCACGGAATTAGAAAAAGGGAAAGGTTTCCTGAGAACACGGTGTCCAAAAGAAAAGTTAATGCCAACCAAGCGTCACAGGAACCCATGTTGAAAGTGGGTAAAACTGGTTTTCCCTATTTCACCTTTGGCTGAAAGAGAAACCAGCAGCACTACCTCCTATGTCATCCTTGCTCCGTCCACAAGGCAGCTGCCTAAATGGTTTTCACCTCCCATGTTCCAAAAGGCACTGAGGGAACAGGGACGGTTTCTGTGCTCTGTCACTTATCTTCAGGAGAGGGAATCAAGACAGCAGCCGAGCCTTTAGCGACATCTGAAATGGAACTGCGGTCTCGAGGGTCCTGCTATTCGGGCATCAGTTCTTCACCGCCACTGCTCTAGCTCTGCAGAAATACTCCCTGAGGGATGTTACTGGCAGGATGCAGAGAGATGGTAAGTGGAGGCTGGAAAGATCACGGCACAGAGTCCTCGATGCTGTCAGGACAAGCAGGCTGCTAATATTGCAGGCAATATCTCGCAGAATACAAATAGCATGGCTGTTTTCTTGGGCATGTACAGAGAGAGAAAACTGACTAAAAAATTAAGAAAGCATTTCTAGTGATTTGTAAAATAACCCTAAGAGGAACAAGAAAAAAAGGAAAACCTTCACTATTCCAAAGTTTACAACTAGTAAAAGCATTCAGAAGTCATAGGGAAATATTAGACTACTGAAGCAAGCTCTGTCATGAATCAAACACAAGCTGAAGAAGAGAGAAAAAATAACTTATATATACTCAGATTAGCCACCACTCCTGACTTCAGCAAATCTATTGTCACAACAGAGAGGGATTTCTGCAAATGTATATGTGCGTAGTCTGTGAATTTAGAAAGCAATAGATGATGTGCAGAAAGAAACAGATGCACTTATACAAAGAATTATTTTTTTCCCAAATTGCACTGAAAAGACACCCAGAAATAACATTTTAGAAAACTGCAGCATCTGCAGCTCAGGATTGATCAATGAAACAAGCTGCTAAACAAATCAGATTTTTCTGAGGCAAAGAAAAAAATAATAGTTTCTACAGGAGACAGCAATTAGAATCAGGTTGTTTTTCCCAAATACAGGCTTTAGGGAATTCGATCCAGACAGAAAGAAAAAGCAAAAAAACTGTATGTTGATTTTCTACAAATGTCATTTTTTTCCCCTCTGGAGTATTAGGTAAGATTTGACTTCAAATACAGCAATCTCTTCTGAGGACTCACCAGCTCTCTGCTTCACTTACAGTAGCCTTTCCAAGAGAGACAGAGCTTTTCTCCTTCCCAAAGCTAACGGCTGCCTTTGCAGAGACTGCGACCAACTACGCAGCAACACAACTGCTAATCTCACCCTTAAAACTGGTGCTTTAAAAAAAAAAGCACTATTCACTTAAGTTATAGTCAAGAAATTAGACAAGAAAGAAAAGGCTACTCAGATTCTACACCTAAATCTAAGCAGCACAGTAGTAGCAGATGGTGCACAAGCACAGCTTTGTTTATGTTTCAAGACCTACTGTACACTTAGTGTAGCATTTGTTGATTTTAATTACTCAAAACTGAAAAGAATGACTTCAAAAACAAGAGACTTTGATATGACCATGATAAGATTTGCTAAAACAAGTTTCAAAATTTTTAGATATATTTCCTATCACAGACAGTAGCGTAGACGATGAAAACATTACACTTATGTTTCATAAAAAAGATGATTGTGCTGAATAATTCTGCTCTGGCCACAGCCCTAGATTTTAGACTAGGGAAATTCATATTCAAGTTTTAAATCCATATTCAAGTTTTAAATCCATTTACAAATGATTGATTAGCAAAAACGTAATGAGCTATGAAGGACAACTAAGAGTGCCATTTATTGATAACGTTTATGGTCTTGGTAATTAAATCATTCACTTTGAAATAAATTCTGTAAGGCTGGTCATTCTGACCCCAAGATTATAGGCATTTATAGCACACCGGAGAAAGGGAAAAATTACAGAAGGTAGGACTAAAATAATGACCACTTAAAAACATATATATGAAACTGGAAACTCAAATGAGGAAAAGCACTTTAGGTCTCACGAGCACTCCATTTTCCTCCTCCTTTCTAGTCACAAGCCACAAGCATGCTTTAAAATGTCATAACTAAACATCAAATACTTACATTCCCATTGTGAAAGGAGGGTAATGCAGTAACTGGCCAGCTCAAAGGGGCTGGAGGAGTCTCTGTCATTTCACCCCTCGGGTCTCTTGCCACTACCATCCTAACAGAATTCCCACAGTTTCTCAGCACTTGGGCAACTTGTTCGCTGGTCATTCCTTGAACATTGGTCCCACCAATCTGCAGGATGTGATCTCCTGTCCGCAGCCGCCCATCCTTCAAACACAAATAAAATTGCAAAAATAAGTTTCTAGTCTATAAATGCATCAGCTCTTCCACATTACAAACTTGAATCTGAATCTACATCAAACTGTAAACAAAAAATATCTAGTACTATTCAACCTGTTTATCTTTTGCTAGTCAAGTGGTTATGTTTCTCAGTAGAAAAAAACACAATATTTATAATTTTATAGTCTGTTAGGTACTGTTGTTTCATACAACAATCCTCACCATTTTTCCCTCTCACATGACTAGCTGCTACTCCAGAGAGTAATTCCACTGAAGGTGACAAGACTGCACACACAAACCATTTTTACACAATAATTAAGATTCGCTCATCACTTTCTATTGTAAGCAAGTATTCATGGGAATAATTCTTCAATTACTATTGATCAGTACAGCTCCAGCATCTTATGAAGAGACTTACACAGCACTTATAGTGCTGTTCTTCCTAAAGTGGCAGCAAATTCATCTACAAACTCACCCATCTTTCAGCATATAAACATATTTTTCAGGTTTTTAGTGAACTCACATTCAGCTGAGAATGATGCCAGTTCTTAACTTACATGTGTCATTTGTGGCCAAAATATTTTATTCATTACAGTAAAACAGGTGTTACACACCTGTTACACCTAAATAAGAGGTATTTATTTATATGGATGTGGCAGGTTCTGAGAGAGGCAGAGAGCTAGTACTTTCCAATAAAGCACTCTCAATCTGCAGTTTTCATTTCTGGCACACACTGTAAAAGCATCTTCATCTTATGACCAAACTTGCATTAAAGTACAAATCCCGTTTGCTATTTGTGTGCCCTACTCCCAAGATGTGGCACAGAGTCTTTGAAGATAGCAAATCCAGGCTGCAAGCTGCACCCAAACAACTTCCAAAGATACCACTAACTACAAAAAATTCTGCATTAATCCCAAGCATCTCCAAGATCTGCTCAGAATGCAGGACATAGGCCCCAACGGCTTTAAAATCAAAACCAGTATAAAGAGGGGACTTTAAGCTGGATCATGCAACAGAGTTTCTTCAATGGCACAGATCCTCTTGCCTGGGAATTGTCTCTAGTTTGTCCTTACAGATGTTGCCAAAAGTATCAAGTTTTACCAAGAATAAGTGAATCCATTAGGATCATTTGTCCTCCCAGGCCGACCAAAGGTTGAAAGTATTGAAAGTATTAGAACTTGGACAACATTTCAAAATTTCTGGATGTTTTACAATTTTAGAAAAGCCAAAACACGCCTGGGAAACAACTTAATGCACATCAGGTACTGACTTTTTCCTCCATCATACCTTCAACATATTTATTTGTAACGTACACGTTGGCATTCAGACTTCGATGCTATCAGCTTCCTTTTGTTTAAGTATATTAGTTTATTTTAAGACTGTCAAAAGCAGTTAATTATGCTTTACAATCAAACAAGAAGTGACATAATATAACAAATTACCCGGTCTGCCAATCCCCCAGGAACAATTGTTCGTACAACCACACCACTCGACTTTCCTCCTACAATTCCAAAGCCTAAGCCCGAACCGTCGTTAATCAGCTCAACATCTTCAATGTGGCCCCAATGAATCTGCAATTAATAAAGAGAACAGGAGATTTTAATTCCAACTGATTTTTTACTGTTTCTCACTTTCACATGTATTGGTAATGATGAGAATTAACCAAAACAATCTTCCTTCTGCCCCCCATACTGCAGATGTACTGGATTTTGGAGAATCAGCCTAATTTCCTAATAAAAACTCAGTGGGATTTCTCATCTGTTTTTAAACATACATTTTGTCCTTCACTTTCATAACAGGACACTAAGAAAAAGCAATTTTAGGATTTTCTTGCCAAAATGAAAACTATCCTTTTAGCTTCTCATAAATCAGGAAAACTGCAAACAGGGGAAGAAAAACAAGAGGGAAGAAGCTTGCACTGGCCAAGTTCTTACTTACTGTTGCCCAGCTTCTTATTTGTTTTTTTCACTTATCCTCTAAACACCCTCCATGCTCTAAACACCAGTACATGCCGAATTAACAGCACAATATAAAGTTTTGCCATGCTGAATTGGAAGCATGTTTCCAAGCTACACTCTATCATGACCTTGTGTTCTACAAGACAACCTCAAAATAACAAAGCTGTTAAGCAACCCAAATGCAGACAATGTTTTTGTCAGATTAATATCTCATAGAAACCAAAATGGAGCAAAGTAGGCAGATTTAAGTCTTCTGTGAATAAAGGATTTATTAGCATACTGAAAATCTTTGCCAAAGCCAGTTAAATATCATAAAAGAAGTTTAAAGACCCCCCATAGAGATATATATTTGTATTTTATTTTGTTAGTCTGTTCAGTGCAGATCTTTCAATGAAAAAGTAGTTAAAGTTTAATTCTTTAAAATTTTCAGTGCAATAAACAATATTGATTATCCACTAAAACCTTCAGATTTCACTAGCTCTGTAATAATCATGAAGGAAATAATTACTGAGAATAAGGAAAAGCAGTACTCTTAACCAGATTTTCATTGAAACCTACTTGCACAATAAATTAAAATTCTACTATTGCAAGCCCTGGATTTAGGTGTGCAGTTCTACCAAATTCAGGGAGGCCACCTGGACCATGCAGTTTGAACACAGATGCAATTTCAGCCCTAGCTTATTAGACCTCCAGGTCCAGGTGACAATCCATCTCCGTTCAAGAAAATTAAAGGTTTCACAATCAGCGAAATTTATAGTTTAAAAAAAAAGTAAAAAAAAAAAACAAACAAGAGCTCAGAGGTTCTCTTAACAGATTTGTCTTTGTTTGGAAGAAAAAAATATCTGTTTTCAGCAATTCAAGTTTTAATGGGTTGGGATATTTCAAGCAGTGCTCAAGATAGGCTGTGTTTACCCTCTTTTAAGATGTAATCAGAGCCACATCTTTAATTGCTAAGCACAAGAAGGTTTCAGCTGGGTATACTCGTAAATTGCAGACCCTGCTGCTAAAAATATGTTGATCTACTACAGCTTCTGCTAGCCCATAAAGAGCCAGCATCTACTTTACAACACCTTCATGCAGCTTTGCAATGGAAGCATTCTAACTATTCCAGGATAAGTCTCAAACACCACCGCATATAAAACCCAATTAAAAAAATAAAACCAGAAAAAGCAAAGCCAGCTAACACAGCTACATCTCCTAAAGAGTCCCTCCTAGCAGTGTGACAGCAACAACTCACAGTCTCAGGTGGATTTGTATCGCTGGGTAAGACGGCCGAAGTTCTGCTGCTTCCTTGAGCTGGCTCCCTAGCAACAACCAGATGCAGGGACCCCGTGGATTGCTGCAGGAGCGCAACGGCGTGCTGATGGGAAACACTCCGATCCAATGGGGTGCAATTAATGGCCAGTATGTGGTCATTTTCCCTTAGTCTTTGATCCCTTAACAAAACATTGAAAGAAATTTTAAAGTGCGGCACAGTAGCTTCCTTACAGGCTAGTGTAGTCTCAATAGCACCATGCAAAATACACAGTTGTGCAAGGTTATACGATTTATATAAAGCAAAATCTGCTTATTAGGTTGTCTCTGGCAACAGAAAAATTACACATCATCCACACTGACCCAAACAGACCAAACACAATTCTGTTGCAACACTGCCATGGCATCCTAGTTTGCTAGATTTCTTCCATTGCTTCTATTCAAAAGATTCTCCCATTCATCCTTGATTATGTTGAGTTATGGAGGAGAAAATTCCATTATTTGCAGTTATATAAGGAATAGGAAACTATTCGTCATTACTGTCTGCACTATGCAACATTATCTCCAAGTACTCAAAACTTAGGCTATGATACTCTTTTGGATCATTACTTAGCCTAAATATATTCATATTGTATTCAAATAGAATTTACAGTATCAAACTTGACACATCAAACTTTCTTGGGGCAATAGAGAGCTCAGTGTATACTACAGTATAAATAGTACATTGTAATAGTACGAATCTCAGTTAATTCACCCCAGCAAGGAATATAGATTTGTGACAAGAGAGAAACGATCATTCATCTGCTTTGTTAAATATTCATTCTGAGCACGAGACCAAACTGTTACTTAGACAGACACTTCCTTCAAAGCTCTGTAGGAATCCAAAATTCACCAGGAGATCTTGTCTCAGAAGAAAAACTGGAAGCACGCTAGGGAAATTTATAAAACCCCCGAACAATAAAACTGCACATCTTAACTAACACATTTTAAACTTCATTTTTCTCATGCAATATTTAAGAACTTTCCCTGAAATCTCCTTTTTTTCAGGCACTAACCATATTTTAGATTCCTTCATCAAAGAAAGCAAGCAGCAGGTCATCAAATCCTAACGTGAGATATTCACCCTCCTTTGACATCCGGATCAGTCCATCTGTCTCCACTTTGAAAGAGCCTAATATGCTTTTCTTTAAGTGCTCTATGATGTGTTCTCTGTGGGCCCATAGCCATTATCATTCCAACCTCTCCCCACTCTCTTTGTCATCCTGTGTTGGCACTTCCTGACATGTGTTATTTAAAAAGTGACACCAGTGACTTGAAATCTAGACACATTTTCTTTAAACATAATTCCAAGCACTGTATTTGTCTCATGCCAACTCTTGTGGTTTTACAATCACATTTTATTTTTAAAGGATTGCTCTGTCTTTTGTTGTTGGGCAAAAACCCACAGACAATATGGGGGGAAAACTGCCTCAAGCCTTGATTCTATGATGACATCTGTGCAGGGATCTGTCAGGAGGACTGGATCTAAATTTACACAGGAAAAACAGTAAAATCAACTATAAATAAAAGCACTGTCATACACACAAATAAAAAAAACAAAAAAAAAATCAAGGGGAAAAACCATCTTCCAGGGATACAATGGATAATAATTCAAATAAAGGCTAATTTTATTTTCCCTGTATTCTTCTGTGAGTTTTTTTTGTTTTATAATCAGTACTCCAGATTCTCTTGAGCGATTCCTGGAAATTCCATTTATGAATGGCTGGGATATTTAAAACTCATTCGAAAATCTGGTCCCCGAAACACAAGTTTTAGCTGCACAGACAGAACTCAAGTTACCTCCTACAAAATACCCACCTGACGATCCGAAGATATTAGTCTGATGAGGCCTTCAATATCAAAGTCATGGCACATCAAAGAACTACTTAACTTATAACTTAAAGTGTAGAAGTCTCACCTGTCAGCTATGCCTCCTGGCTGCACTTCCTTGACAAAGATACCAACTTCTCCCGAGCTGTGGTTTTTAAGGGCAACCACACTAAATCCAAGACCTCCAACTGAAGGCTTTTCTATCTTTATTGATTCTATTTGTCTGCCCTAGTAAAAAAGAAAAAAGTTTTGCTAATTTTTAATGCAATAGCATGAGCTAGTTCAAAATTTATGAACACCATGAGAATTATTCTTGTCCTAAGACTAAACAAAGGCAAAATACTGAATATGTTATTTCTATAAAAGCTTCTCCATTTATTATTTTTAATATAACAGAGTATTGGATATGCAAGTACTCTAAGGTTCTGAAACCTCAGGGAATTTAAAAGCTGCTTTCACACTTCATTCACATTATGAGATGAATTCCAAACTGGATGAAAACTATGAACGAAGTGCTGTCTCGAGCAATATATTTGGGATTTCTGGAAATACTGCACAACTAAACTAAATTACTTGTCTTTGGCTCCTTTTGCTTTTAATGCAAACCTTTTTTAGGTTCGTGTTCAAAAGATTGCAGCTTTTAAATAAAGAAATTAATTTCCTTCCCCTCCCTACCATTTCACACTTGATGCTAAAAACATTTGCTTTTCCAGATACCTTTTCAGTTCTAATACAAAATTTCTGGGGTTGTTTACTGGGAAGTATTACTTAGGGAAAGCACTTATATCACAGCTGTTTTATCCAAAATAATGTGCAGTCTTTACCACTCAATCTTTTATTGGATTAGTTAATGACACACTAATGAGAAGAGTTATGCTCAAAATATTACAGCTACATTAAGGTAGTCAATTAGCAACAGTTACTTAATATAGAAAGGCACGACTAACCAATTAAATTAATGGTTCAAAGTAACACAGAACAATACATTCATGGTATAAATGCCAATCCCACATGGGTGAATGTCTGCACCTGTATAATTCTCCATAAGCAGCTGGTACAGGCTACATCACATGTTAACAAAATCAGCATCTGTCTGATGAAGTTAGGACAAATTAAATGAAGAGCTAAATAAAATATTAAACATTGGTTCTTTTAATCGTTTGCACTGTTCATATATCAACAAAGCTGGTAAGTTTCCAATTCAAAATGTACTTGATGAAAATGCCTTTTTCCATCCAAACAAGATTCTGCAGCAAATGTCCATTTTCAATTAAGGGTCACTAAATGCCAAAAAATGTTTACTGGAGGCTGAAATTTCTATGTTGGTGTTTTCGATAGGGACCAAAACAAACAAACAAACAAAAGGCAAAGAAGAACTTTCTGGTTTTGATGGCATCTTTCATGGGGAAAAAAAATACTCTCAGCAGCTCTTAACTCTTACTGGTTCTCAGATACACAACAGAGAAGTATGTTTGGAAAAGCACTCCATAGGCACACATGGAAAAGTCTAATATTAGAAGAAAATAAGTCTTGTGCACTGGACTTGAGAGCTTTACCTTTGCCATCTGTTGGATGATTGTGTTAAATTCATTAACTCCTAGGTTTGTCGTGACAGGAGATGCTCTGGGTTCAGATGAATTGCAAGGTTTGCACAAGCTCCCATTTGCAACTGATTTGTCAGCAAACACCAGGAGTCCTCTCTTGGTAAAATCAAAATCTATCGAACGGTCCGGAGGCATGTAATTTAGCTGTTGAAAACAAAGAGGTAATAAAACTATTTAAAACGTAAGAATAGATTTCCATGTATAGGACCTTTTATGCAGATTAACAATGAAGCAAGCATGTACATGTCTACATATTCACAGAAATATACTACAAATTTTAATATTTTTTTCAGGAAAAAGTTTTTCAAATATTTCAGTTGTTTCTATTGCACTATTTTCTCCATTTGTTTCACCCTTCTTCCCATTCCCTTCCATCCTTGCCCGTCTCCTTCTTTTCCCCCTCATTCTCCCAAAAAATACACAGACAAGCATCAAATACAAAAGAGGCACCGCTGCAATCATCAGGCAAGCCTAGACAGCTTGGGCACAGGAATCACAATTTTCATGAGTGATTTCAGGACTCGAGAGCCAAGGGCCTGCGCTCTATGTTACATCTCCCCAGAGAGACTAAAGTACAAACCAACTACTACACACTACTATTGCTAGAACTGGCAGTTCAGTTTCCAGTCCTGGCAGATAACACAGCAGTGTAAAAATACTACCAATGGGACTAAACTGAAGACTTTTTTTCTGAATGAAACCGCTCATCAGGCACAGGGGGAATACTTTAAAAAATATTTTGATAAACATCTAAATTTGCCAGTTATGAACATTCCAAACATTAAATGCATTATGCCATGGCTACAAAATATCATCCTAGATTTATTTGCATTTTCACTTTATTATTTTTTTTTATTTAATAGCTTGCAGTAACATGTATCCAAGTTTTGCAAGGAAGAAGCCTGAACAGATACAGCAATGTGAACAAGGGAAGAAGGCAGAACAAATAGCACTGCCGTGTCACCCACAGAGGAATGTGCACACCACATCCAGTACATGTGCAAACGATGGCGAGGTGGCCTCACTCCCCTGAGACCTAGAGGCCCCACTGTATTTGCAGGTGGGCAGGTGCAGTAACAGCACCTCGTCCCTGATTTTAGTTTGCATTCCTGACAGCTAATTGCATGATGAGAACTGTTCATACAGATGTGTCACCGATCCCCACGTCCACAAGATGCCAGGCCAGATGGCATTATAAACCAATCCACACAAGCCCCTTCTGCTGCTGGAGCTAACTCACTTAAAACCAGCTCGGATACATCTACACCAGTGCTTGGCAAAACTTCAAGGGTGGTTTTCTAGATTTTATTTCCTCAAGCAGGTTAACTATGCTTGCACAAGTCAGCAGGAACCAGGCAATGCTGTCTTTTAAAGAGGCAAGATGCTGCCAGTCAGTTGATAAACAGCATTTAGCTTCTGGGAAAAACAAAGGGTCCCAGTTCCCACTGTGTTCGGAGCTCAAGCTACCGCAGTTGATGCCTGTTGCTGACGCCTGTTTTGAGATTGATGTAGTCTAATTCCTGCCTCCTCTGCATACCTTTCAAAGCATGTTGCCCCCATGACTACAGTATGTTGCAATGATTCTTATTTCAGAAGGGACTGTGCAGATACCAACTTTTAAAAAAAAAAGACAGCACTCAATCACACCAAATAACAGCAGCACTCAATCACACCAAATAACAGCCTATTAACAACGGCATCCTCATTAACACCCACCTACATGTCCTGTTTCAAGTTCCAAGTTAAATACAGTTATCATCACACCAGCAATTATTCTACACTCACTTGTTCCTTCAGCTGCTTGATGGATTGCTGGAGAGTCAGAATCTGGTTGAACAAAGGGCTCCTGAGCGTGTTACGCAGAACAGTCAGGTTTTCATTATGTGGAGCATCTCTCTTTTCATGGAGTTTGGCTTGCAGACGGTCAAGGATCTGCAGCACCTGCTGTTTATCTGTACCACACAACAGGACGTGTTAGGAACACAGTCCCATTTCCCGCTGCTTACTAAAAACCAATCTGTTAGACTACATACCTGCTGCAGGATTTTCAGGCATGTTGAAGGATGTTCGTGGAATTACTCAGAATAACCTAGAATAAACTAGTTACAAAAGTTAAAAGAATTGATTAGATTATAGCATTCTTACCAGAGAGAGTAGACAAAGTCAAAAAAGTCCCACCACTTTCTTGATTTTATTCTATACTCCTAGTAGTTGACAACAACAACAAAAAAAAAATCAACAAAAATCTACTAAATCTTGGTAAGTTTTGTTTGTCAAGTATTCAACAGCTCTCAACATAACCAGTTGCAGTGAGACATCAGTAAAGAAAAATATTTCTGCTTGTTCTGTGTGTTCTGTCTTTCATACATCAAAAAAAAAATTATCAACACCTCTCTACAATGCAGGGAACACGGATTTTAAAGTCCAACATTAGTCATGGAAATTGAGCATCAGCTGTGTACAAACTATTTTAAATACAAAGTTGGGACCTTTTCAAACACGTAGACAAAATTCTACTATTTAAAAGATACTTTCCTCCCATATAATTATTTGTAGACAGTATCCTTATCACAGCAGCTTATTCTTTCAACAGATCGATATAGGTGAAATCTTATATCCTTCTATGAAACCATTCCATAAGGCCTCCACACACAAGGTAGCAGAGTATTAAGGCCTAAAATTGGTGAAATCAATTCCCAGTCCAACATCTCCTTAAGGAACCTCAGTTTTAATCCTAGTGCTGACACGCTGAACAGGTACGAGAAACTTTCTTCTCTGCCACATGTACCATCCTTTGTCCTTTCTATTTGTATGACAAGCTTTGAAGGAATAGAATATCCTTTATCATATTCCTCTACAGTGCCAAATAAAACAGGTCTCCAACTGTGGTTGAGGCTTAGATGGCAGTATAAAAACACTGACTTGCAATTAGTAGTTATGATAAATGTGTACCCTTACGTGCATGTTATTACCTTGATGCAGAGCCTGTCATCCTGAAATCTGTCAAGGCAGTCAAATCAAAACACACACAAGATTTCTTCAGTCAGTGCAAGCTGCTCTGAACAAAATCAACTATTCAACAGCACGATTTATCTAATTTTGACCCTACCCACTAAATAACTATGTAATTTCAAAATATTTTAAAACAGGCATGTGAAGAACTACTCTTAATCCTGCAATTCAATGTAAATTAATGGTAAGCATATGCCAGAGACCGTCTCCCAGAGAGCCCCGACTCTCTAGGCTCTGCCTCTGATACTTGCTGTGCTCAGAATAAAAAAGTCCAAGTTGTGAGGATCCAGCTTTGTGTGTCCAAGGTGCTATTGCAAATGAAAACAGGGTAATACAATAGCTGCTCTTCTCCCAAAAGAGTCAGATTAAGCTGCTATAAACTAATAAAAAAGGTGTGTTAGAGGTGTGTTACAAACCATAATTTTAGATTTATGCAGCCTTTACTGTATCTGAGCAGTTTTGGCTATTAGAAGAATTTCTGCCGAACTCAGTGGGTTTGCATGGTTTCCACCTAGGGCCAAGCAAAATGAGTCGCCTTGCGAGTCTATTAACAGATTTAGGAGGTCATTTTAAATCAAACTCGTAGCAAGGGCTGAGGCTGCAAACCTGAACAACCCCAAAAGATTTTCAGGAATGCATCTGAACTTTTGCAAGCACTGAAGCTCTATTTTCTTTTCCATTTGAAATAAAACACTTCTAAGGGCACAGCAGTCTTTGATTCTACACTAAGATCTGATTCTGAAGAACAGATAAAAAACATTTTCTTATATGTTCTTAGGTCTTTATCTAAACAAAAAAAAAACAAGGGGAGGGTAGGACTTGACCTCCTTGACCAAAAACATCACATAGACATTAACAAACCAAGACAAAGACTACCAAAATTCTTTTTTCTTTGAAATTTTACTTGTCTCCATTTCCTTTCTTTTTTATCCCCTCCCACTTCACATCAGCAGTTAAAAAAGGGAAAAACTCCTAAAGCAGGCTAGCCTACATCAGAAAAACATGCTAAATAACTCCTGGGAGGAAAAGTGACCTGAAACACCTTTAAGCAGCATTACACCTTAGGGGCAGAGGGGCACGGGCA
>JAUBOD010000278.1:374526-385234 GCA_032353885.1 Nothura maculosa | reverse complement strand
ATGCAGCTCACAACTGCCCTAAATGCAAAGGCTCTGCTTTCCTCTTCACACTTTCTGTGGCAGGGCAAAGTTGCAAATGTCTTCAAAATGAGCATTTCATTCTCAAAATAGCCTGGATGCTTGTGTAGCTGAAACTGAAGTATTGTCTCCCAATAAATAAAGCACTCATTGTGTTACATTCCTTGCATGAGAAGCTGTTGATATTTTAAAGAAAATTCTTAGTCTTTTGTTTTTTTCTTTTTCTGAGGACATATCCCAAATGTAATGTCAGCCTTTCATGGAGAGCTCCCAGTGTGAGAAGGTTAATCACTATGCCTATATATTTTCTATTAATCTTTCATTTATTCATACAAACAAATCCCTAATTATTCACTATTCAGAAGTAAGCGTTTTATATATGTGCATATGTGTGTGTCTCTGTGTATATATATATACACATATATAAAGTATGTATGTACATGTTATATACACTGAAAAGTAAATTTTCTAGTTAGAAACTATTTTCAGTCTATTATCAGAGAAAGGAAAAAAATCAGTAACTTGTTCATCAACTTCTGCTTTTCCTTCAATGAATATTTTTCTGTTTAGAAAAAGTTATGTTTAAAAACCTCTAAGTGTCCTCAGGGTGGTACAGAAATGTGAATATTCGTGTTGTTTTGTTTTTTTTTTTTTCTCTGGTAGTTAAAGATCTCTAATTTGATTTCTTTTTCTGGAAGTATGTGTTCTGTGGGATGGGAGAACTTGGATGTGATTGATTGCCATCAGAAACATATGAGTCTATATAGTAACTAGCTTGAAGATGCAATTAAATTTTGATTCCTTTTCTTAGGTTTGCTCAAGTTCTGCACTGTAGGATTCTGTGGAATTGGTAGCCTAATTGATTTTATACTTATTTCAATGCAGGTAAGTTGGTGCTTTGGAAACAAGATACAGTCTGTGTTTGTTAATGCTTTGATTTGATCCCTAAGTCTTTGTAAGCATTTCAGCCTTAAGAACCTTTCCTTTGCAATATTGAAAATTCAAAACATTTACTTTAGCATAAACTGATATTATGGATACAAAATATGAATATATTTATAGCTTGAATTAAAATTCAGCTAGATGAGCTCTCTCTAAATGCCCGTAATGAATCTACCACTTGACTATAGCCTGGGAGCTAAACCACTGTAAATTCATTGTGTCAGAACTGATGAGCTTTTTATGTGACACACAGAGTTAGAATTACATGAGATGTCCTGGTATTCCTGAAACAAGACCTGCCTGTGAAGTTCTGTGCTTGCATGTGTTTAATTAATGATGGAGCCGATCGCCTGGGGGTGCAAACAGCATGCAGGAAAGGAGACTTTGCCACTTTATTTTCCCTGCTTCTACTGCACGTAGCAGTCTCATATCACCTGAGCCTTGGGGCTGTGGGATGCTTAGTGCTTAAGTCCTTATCTGGGGTGACATCTTGTGATGTCATGAAATTGCCACGTTGCCTTATTCTAGAGTGCATCCATTTAGCCTGGGCTATAAATTGCCTTTGTCAAACTTAAAGCACACGGTGAGCATAGAAATTCTTTGTATGTGTTTATAGAAAAATACAAGAATTACGTTTTTGTAAATCTGCCTTTTGTGTATCACTAATCTTTCCAAGTGTGTATATTCTCAAATTCTTTTCCATGCTATGACAGTAGTATACTGCTATTTTTCTATACTATGACCTTACATCATATCCCTTGCAAACCAGGTTATGGGCAGCTTTCATCTCTCTCTACTCATCTGCCTTTTGACCCTGCATCAATTTATCAGTCCTGGAACAAAAAAGCCAGAGTCTTCCCTCTTTCTTCTGGTTCCTTACCTGTGCAGCCTTTCCGAGATACTTACTGCAGCCTAATTCCCTTTTGCCTGGCCTCCTTTGTTCAAGAAAAGCTCTTTGGAGGCCCCTCATTTGTTAGCCTGATTTTGTGACTCAAATCCCTGACGATTTAACTTAATGCCAGAGCCTGGCTGTGTAATTTGGTTGATTAGAGCCCAAGGGAGATGTTCCTTGAGAGACAACGTTCTCTAAAATAGTTAAACTACAGCATAACTTCAAAATAAATCTAGTTTCTGTTTGACTAATTAAGCATGACTAATTTTATGAAGGGAAAATTAGCAGTAATTGAGGTGTTAGCACAAAGTGTATATTTCACTGCGTATTGAAAACACTTGTTCCTTTTCTCTTGCAGATCGTTGGACCTTCCGATGGCTCTAGTTACATTATAGATTACTATGGAGCAAGGCTTACAAGACTCACTATCACCAATGCAACTTTCAGGAAAATGCAGACATATCCTTAACCCTGGCAGTGCGTGTCACGTATGCACAGGTGCATTCTAGCTTTACAGATGGATCCAGTCGTCCACTGACGATATATGACTGATGACTAGTTAATTACACCTCATCAGAACGGCGTGTTAAATGTTGTACATTGAGCGAAGATGAGAAAATGCAAAAATTCATCAAGAGGATGAATTTACCTCAGAGGTGCCAAGTGTCTTTGTGACTGCTCTGTTTCTGGGAGCACATAGTTTGCCGCTAAGTGGTAGCAGTTGTGAGGGATGCAGACTGTTGTAATTTGCACTGTTGATATTTGGCATCTCAATATGATTCAGAAGGTTATTCGCTGATACTTAGTCCTTTGAAATTGATGAGACATGGATGTTAGTAGGGCCAGAATTATACTTGAGGTCTGTTTTTAGAACTCCATCAGTTTGGAATTTAACTTGAAAACTCTAAAACATAGAAATTGCTCTTCTTTCTCTCATGCTAATTAAAGTTCAAATGGCCCTAAATCTTATGTTGAAATTCCACTCTGAATTCCTGTGAAGTTCCATAGATTTGAAGATGTTTGTCCTGTTAAGGTCAAAGAACAATTCTGGTAAGGCTGTAATATCGGATCACTTTGATCTACCACACAAGTTTGGTATGAAAAAATCTAACCACGTGTGATGCATCTCAAGAAGGAAGGTAGATGGTGGAGAACACAGAGGTTAGAATAGGACATAATTGCTTTGTTTATTTTGATTCTTCCACCCCTTGCAATAATCCTTAGTGAAATGCATGTCATCTTTTTTTCTGAAAATACATTTGTGTCTGTTTTTCAGATAGAGAACGTCAGAAATGTGAATTCTTTGCTTTGATAAAGCCCTTGAAAATGGTCTTTTCAAGTGTGTACCTGTTGATAAATGAATTGTGTTCCAGTGAAATAAATTCGGTGTCCTTCAAAGCTGTTTGACCAAATTCTTTAGGACAGCCAAGATTTATCTAAATTTTCCTTTAAATACATTATATATATCACACAGAGACAGAAGACATTTCAACAGAATCTTATTAATATCTGACCAATTTTAAGCATTCCCTTGACCTTCTTATGAAAACTTGTAGCAACTGAATGCAAGACTCATGTTAATAGCATAGATTTATTTTTTTAATAATCTTGGTGCAGAGGTTGGTTGGTTTAGATCCTTGGAAAGTTTAGAAACTCTCAAATGTTATTAATGTGTCTGCAATCAGTACTTTTAAGGAAATTACATAAACCAGATCCTAAATTGATTTTTAAGTGCAATTTCTGCTCTGTAGTCTCTTTTAAACCTACATTAAGACCAGTGCACATAAAGTTTTGCAAAGCAATCCTGTTTTTATCCAAATCATTAATACCCCAGTGTATTTCATCATGAGAATGAACCACAGGGAGTATCTTGTGCAGACGTTGCTGCTGTCATTCACAGAAGATGTGGTTTTGGCCTACTTGTTAAGGTGCATTTTGCACATGGGTTCAAAGAGACCAGAACGCTCTGTTAGCTTCATTCACTTGCTGTATATTTGTTGCATCTCCCTTTTTTTCCCCTTCTCTTTCATTGAATGCCCTTGTGCATATCAGTTTTATTCCTGAAATACCCACTTTTCTGAAAGAGGCAGGGAAATGGGCAGAAATGTTTGAACCAAATAAAATTCCATGATTCATATCATCCTGTGACTTGTCTGCCTTTGTTTTTTAACTCTGACTGTGGTAATAGAGCTATGGAAAGAGGGAGATATCATGGACTTTATAATGAACAAAAAAGCCTTGGGCAACTCTTTCACACAAGATTTCATTCTAAAATACATCTTTATATGTACAAGTAGCAGAGGGCTTGACTCACGGGCTTCAGCAATCCATGACTTCATTATCTGTGCAGGAAAACAGGAGCTGTTTTGCATGAGTCAGATGAAAATACGGTTAGTTATTAGGACCGTCAGGTAGTTTGTTTCTCCTAAAAACAAAATTGTCAGCAGAAAGAAAGATTTGTGATTACGAGTTAAGTTAGCATTTCTGTAGAAACAAATGCATTTTATTCCTTTATGGCAGCGAACCTGGGAAGTAAAAGACGCTATGGGATTCGTGGCAGATCTGCATTGTGGTTTTTGTACTGGTGATAATGAAGCAAAAGGTGTCCAGACAGAAAGACGTTTTAACTCTTAGTGAATTTTAATTTCTGTTCACTCAATCCTCAAGTCTTGGACTAACAACTCTCAACTTCCTTTGCACCTCTGTCCTTGGTGAAGCCTTTGGACGCTGGTGTCGGAGATGACAAGACCTTTGCAGGTGCATTGGGTGCTGTTGGGATTAGGGCACAGGCCTGGACCCACTCGGGTTTCCATCCATTGCCATAGCTGCAGAGCTGGAATTTTGCAAGGGATAACTGGGGAAACAGGTAGCAATGCAGGCCAGTGGGAAGAGAGATCTTCATTTACACCTTGGAATGGTCAGATACAGCACATTTACCACAAAGGGCTGTGAAAAGTGTGGTGCAAAACATAAAGCTGTCCCACTGTGCTAATAATAAATTGGCTACCGTAATACTGATCAAAATGTCCCTTCTATGATGGTTTTTGGTGTTGCTGCTTCCTCTAACCTCAAGCTGCCCCTCCTGTTTCTGTGGTTCTGATCGCTCCTGCTGCACTGCCATGCTCCTTTCTCCAGGTTGCAGCTTTTTCCCCAAAACAGTTGCAAAGCAATAAAGTTAATCAAAAAATGTACTATGCCATCCTCCTGCCTTATTCCCAAATAAAATGATATTTGCTTGTTTTGCAGATACTCAGGAGTCTGTTCAGCATTGCAGCAAGCTAAGGAAGTAATTCAGTGTCTGTAAAGCAGAGAAAATGAAGAGTAAAGGCCAGAGTTTAAAAAAAAAAACATTTGAAGAGGCCAGCTTTTGAAAACCAACATAAAGCTTTTCACTGAAGATGCTGCAGATCCAAGCCAGGAATTAAATCCAAATCTTTGCTAAGTACTAGTGCAGCTCAGTCTCTGCAAAGCCAGGACTCCATAAACCTGTATTTTCTTTTGTGACTCTATTTTAGGATTTTCGGCGGCGTGTTTGACCGTGCTGTGAGAGCAGAGGAGCTCGCACGAACCCCAGCCCTGGGCACTGCGCATCCACCCACGCGGTGCACAAGTGGCTCTATTTATTAATACTGCCTGCAGTATTAATAAAATACTCTGAATTGTGCTTGGTTGAGCAGGTCAACCTGTATATCTTTCACTTGAGCACTAAGCCCATTTCCAAAATGAATGGGCTGAGAGATGGTTTAGGAAGCCAGTTCTCCGCCCAGCTCTTCCTCCACCAAAGTCAGTCTTAAGAACCCAGCGGCAGCTCCTTGTGACCATGCTTTGTTATCTCGCATCCCTCTTTACCACCACCCACCACTGAATGCACTAGGATGCCACTTCTTTCAGAGGCTGCGAACACCTTGAACGCTGGATTCCATTACGTTTCCAAAGATGCATCACTGCACGCCGGCCAGTAACACTTCTCAGCTCCACAGGAAGGTCTTTGTGTTTGAAATGCTCCATTCGAAAGTTTGGGAGAACATCTGTTGTCACCCCATCAGGAACTGTTGCCTTTGTTCCTCAGGAGTATATTCAGTTATATTTGCTTACACAGTTATGTCTATCCAGTCTTCTCGCATCTCTTTGCAGTGTTTTTTTCCTGTATTTTTGGATTCATTAGGTGTTCAGTCCATTGGTGCATTGAGGGCTGTTCCTGTTGCTTGTGCTGCAGTTTTCAAACCTGATTCCTCCAGAAAATGATGCTGAAAACGGTAAAGTTGGGTGCTTGAACACCCAACCAGGGCACTGCCAAAGGCAAGAGCTCGCAAGCAGCTGTGCATTTGCCTGGCCTTGTAGGACTCTTGCTAATTGTGTGGTTGCCTATTAATTCACTAATACATCACACAGTCTTTCAAACTCGCTGTAGTCTCATCTCCAACTGCTTTGCCATTTTCATTGTTATAAATGGTCTCTATATAGCTTCTTTTTAAAAAATGGATCATTTTAATTCATTTAAATCATACTTTTAAGAAGCTGCTATGTTCTGGGCACGCACTTTCTCAACCCGCATCTGAGTCTGCCAGCAGTGAAATTCAAGGAAATTGTCTCTCTGCCTCTGCTGCAATTCCTGCCCAGATTTGGGGAGGAAGAAGGGCTTAACTTTAGGCTTGTGCTTAAGAGCTTTGCTAGACTGAAACTTCATCAAGACTCTTCCTGCTTTCCCTTCAGCCCTATGTGTTACTCAGAGAGCCTTTCTAATCTCCATGAATTATAAAAGAAAACTGTATTCCTTATGGAAATGTGAGCATCCCAAGTATAAATAACTTATAATATTCCTTCCAGTTTTACAACATCCTCAGTGTGGCAGCTTTTTTCCCTCTTAAAACTGTTTTTCTTTGGTTTTTGCTCATGTATCAGCTCTATCAGCAACTTGTGGACCTTCTTCCACGTGTCCTTAAGCTCTGCAGGAGGGGTTAGACTTAAGAGCTGGCTTAAATAATACGTAACAGGAGACCAGGGAACTTTTCCTCAGTGTATGAAGGCAGGACACGCCGGGCCGGAATAGGTGTCTGTTTGGGAAGCTGCGAGCCCTGGTTTCTGCAGAGGGAACATCCCAACTTTCCGCCGTGCTTCCCTTTGCCTCACGCTTCCTGAAGGTGGAGCCAAACCCCCTATCTCGTCTCCCGTCTTCGCAAGTTGCTCCTCACAAGGCGGCCTTGGCCCTCCTGCCTTTCCCCTGCAGAACAGACAGAGGCAACTGGAGAGCGGACAAGGCGCCCGCCGGGATGCGCTTTGCACCTCGGAGCCTCCCTGGCCCCCAGGCCTGAGCCAAGAAATGGAGAGGAGACGGGGTGGCAAAAACAGGGGAGTCCGAATGCACTTGGTGCCGTCTGTGCGGGAGCCCTGGCTCCACAACCCCTACAAATAAAGCAGCTCAACCCCCTTGCTGCTTGTGTCACATCGTGCTCTGCTTCCCGCAGGATTTATGGTTGGAGCTCACTGCGGTTCCCCATCCCCGGGCATGGTCCTGCCCTCGTGGTTCTCCCTATAGGTGTGAGCGGCCGCGCGCGGCGCTGCGCAGCCCTCGGCCTCTGCAGATGCGGATGACGCAGCACAATTCTGCTCGGGATGAAAATTGTGAAGATCAGTTTCCATTACTGTAATTACTATATAAATCCTGCCTTTAGGAGGCTCAGAGCAGGCCTGTTTAACCTTGGCTTGAGCCGAGACTTGACGCAAGTTTGGTGAGTTGAACACTGAAGGCTTTCACCTTTTTTTTCCCCCTTTCCCTGCATCCATAACTCCGCCAAGAGAGGGATGGAAGGGAGCAGGGATGCGGCGCAGCGGCCGCAAGCAGCCAGGATACCTGTCCCCAGCCAAGAGCAGCGCTAAACGGGGGCCACATTTTCTTTCCCTTCTGCAGAGCCCCCGTTTCTGCCCTAGGAAGCCGTGGCCGAGTCGCAGGGCAGGGGCGTGAGGCGGCTGCGCGTCCCCCCTCTGCTCCTATCGCTCCAAATGAGCTGGAGTGACCGACCCAGGGCTCGGCCTGCGGGTCCGACCGGGACCGGGGCTGCGGATGAGCAGGTCGGGGCTCTGCAGCTTGCAGAGAACCGCCCACCTGCAAAAGAGCCTCTGTGTCGCCCTCGTCTCCCACCGTGGGGTTTTGCCCCTGGGCAGCAGCGCAGCAGAGAAGCAACCACTGACATCTCCCATTTCCCTTGCACAGGGTCCACCTCAACCTCATCCTCGTGCTGCCGTGGAGGAGAACACGTGGAGGAGCCCATCAGCTGATGGAAGGTGGTCGGATCCCCTGTTGGGCTGCAGCGACTGCACCGGCCACCCCGGAGCTGGGAAACGGTGGGATTTTTAGGGCTTTCCTTCCACGGTCCCATTGATTATAACCCTGTTAAGAGGATGATGCCCGCGACTTTTAAGTTACCTTATTAACTAAGTGTAAGCAATGGATGTGTCATGCTCACCAACATAATTGCTGGTGTGTCTAATACAGTATGAAAGTACAGTAGAGGGAATTTAAAAGGTTGTGGTAATCTAAGAATGTTGAAAGGGAAATGTGTGCCCGGGAGGGCAGGGGGGCTGGGGAGAAAACCGGCTCACTTGACATTCGCTGTCTTCCTCCCCACTCCTTCGCTGAAGCAGGAGCAGAATCGGAACAAAAAAATGTTTGTTTTACAGCTGTACCAAGTTACGGCGCGGACTCGCGCTCCCCCTCCTCTCCCACTTGCATCAAGTACATCCTGTACTTTTGGCAACATGTTGACTGGATATTTAAAAGCTGTGAACTGTTCTGAAAGTTTCACATACTGGGTTATGGGCCATGTGTGTTTGATCAAAATTCAATTACTGCACTGTACCATGCTTGGAAACCTATCATCCCAAGTTATGAAGTATGACGAAATAGGCTAATCTAATTGGTTCAGTATGGGAGCAGTATCAACCAAGCTTGTTATGATAAATAGCTTCCTGTGTTAAAGGTTCTCTAGAGCTTAAGTATCTTGGCTCACCTCCCTCTACAAAATAAGAATAGTGTTCCCTGGGAACAGTTACATCACTGTCCCTCCTCTACATCCACAATTAAAGATTTCTGGCTTGTTTTTTTTCATCTCGCTGTTCCTCGAATGGAAAAGCGGCGCCGTCCCCCCGGCTTCCATCCCCTTCCTCCTTCCTTGAGCTGCCTTATCTTGTGCTGACCGTGACTCTCCGTGCTCGTTTCCGTGGTAGGAAACACTCGCTTGGCAGGGACGCCGGGGCCCGCGGGCCGGGCTCGGCGCTCACGGCAGTTCATGCACACCGGGAATTTCCATCCGATGCCGAGTTCAATGCCGAAGCACCTCAGCCTAAAGCAACTTCTGGGCAGTGCATTCCATACCTCCGGATTTGCTATTATTGTCTTCAAATTTCAGGGCCTCCGTGGCTAAGAGCAAATCCAGCGTGTGAGGGCTGGATTACAAGTAGGGCTGGACTATGTTCTCAGCCTGGATTTGTAGTCGCTAAATTTGTCGCTAAGACATGAGCTGTCTCCCTTGGGATGATTCCGGCTTCACCACGTTATCTGCTCCATCTCGGGCAGGAACTGCTTATCTCGGATTTTGATGCCACAGAAACAGTGTCAAGGGAAAAACAGGGAAAAGTGTCTCAAGGTCCTTATTTTGTGTTACTTCTCTTGAATCGCACCCCTGCATGTGTCTGCTAACTCAGAGATCTCCTCCAGGCAAAACAATTGTCTGATGACCATTTTATGAGGCATAATATGGGCCTGATCTTGCAAGTGCCTTTAACTCCGCTGAAATTTCTCCCAAGAATAAAGTTATTCACATGCCTAAGTGTTGATAGAATCGGTCGTTATGTTAGTGAGTCTTTGCATTAGCCCCAAGACTCCTTAATACCTGGATTATGGCTGTATGGTGATTAATGCCTATTTACTATATCTGTTATCCCACTGCAGTTTGCTCTTCAGCCTTGATTAAGCCCTTTGCTTTACCATTTAAAATGTCCTGCTTAACCTTCTGCTTACAAATGTACATAGTGCTGAAGTCTGCATTTTTAACTAGAACAAGTTCTACCATAAATAATAGCATTTAATTTTAAAGTGCAACAGCTACAGTCACTTGATCAAGTGGCAAAGAACAGCAAGAGCGAACTGGGGAACACACAAGTTTTTCCCTGCTTTTCCCAGCACGGATCTATGTCCATGTAAGAGAAAATCTATACATTCCGTTTTCTGAATAGCACTTTCTGCCATTCTTTACGTATTTGTAAAAAAAAATATTATCAAAAGAGCCTAAGCATTGACTCTGTGTGAGATTTCCCCAAATATCTTTTGAAGGAGATAAACTGGATTAATCTCCCTTTATAAAGTTCCCACAAGAAAGCTCACAGACACAGTAGCTTTACCTTCAGAAATAGAATGTGACTGTAGGCACTTATGCTAATCTCTTTTTTGGCAAATCAGCTTTTTTTTGTATTGAATCTTGCTTGATTGAATAGCGCTGGAGCTGCCAGAGTAAATGCTATTATCAATGTACAGTAATTAAGGAAATAGTCCTTGTCACTCCAGCAGTGTCCAGGCGATGCCTCCTGTAATAAAGTTAACTGATAGAGAAACCTCCTCCAGGTGCAGATGTGGGGGCGCTGGGCGCTGCCGTGTGGGATCGGCTCCAATGGGGACATCCCGGAGCGCCGGCAGGTTCCTGCTCCATGTCCACGCAGCTGCTAAGACACAGAGTTGTTTAATTTGTCCTGGAATTCCTGACTCAGAGCATCTCCCAGGCTCGACCCTTAAGAAAGGAGTGTGAGAAGGGGAGACCTTCCCACCGTGCAGAAGCTTCAAAGCCCCTTCCCGCTTGGCACTAA
>JAUBOD010000278.1:308702-361551 GCA_032353885.1 Nothura maculosa | reverse complement strand
GCCCGCGTCCACCCGCCGCCGAGACAAAGGGCTAATTATTGCGCCCCGCTCCGCTCCCATTATTTATTTATTTTATTTTTTGGCGGCGCTGGGGAGCTATTTGCATGGGAAAAGCGCCGGCGCGGCCCCCCCCGTTTTCTCCCTTTGGAAAAAACCTCTTTTTTTTTTTTTTTGGTGTCCCCCCCCTCCCTCCTCTGTCTCCCCTTTTGCGCTGCCCTATTGACATTGCACGGAATACTTGAGCTGCTTAAGGGAATTAAAGAGCCGGGGGGAGCGAAAAAAGAAAAAAAAAAAAAGGGGGGGGGAAAAATCCGACGTGAATGTAACTCCTTCGGAGTTGGTATTCAGCAACACAAATCAACTCATGACATGTTTAAATTTAAATGCTAACCACACACTCCGCGAGTTACTTTAAAGGTTAGTTTTTAATCAATAGAAGTTGCTGACTCGGGAGTTCTGCGGCGCACTGCAGCTCCGGGGCCTTTGTCTCGCGCTCCGCTCTCAAACTTTCTTTTCGCCCCCCCCGCCTCTTCCCGAGATGATTTTAGCAATGATTTGCAGACACAGAGCGCTATTGTGCTCCCGACTAGCAACATGTCAATAAAGGAGTAGAGTTACCGTGCGCCGGGGTGTCAATATGACTCCTGCAGGCACCGCGCGGGCTTAATACCCGGGAAAAAACTTAATTAACCCTTGCGCCAGCAAGCCCGGGCTGCACGGGTGTTTTTTTCCCGGCGGGGGGAACGTTCCGGTGCACAAGGTGCGTTCGGCACCGCTTGACGCTCCACAGGCTGCAGCACGGCATGGGTGCTTTGCCCATTGGACATTCCCGGTCCGGCCGGTCAGGGCTGCAGCCTCCGAGTGCATCCCTGTCCCATGGTGGCGCCTGGCCGAGCAGTTTTGCAGGATTGGGAGGTTCAAGGCATGGAAAGGGGCCCACATGGGCGCTCTGGGAGCTCGCAAGTGTTGCAGGCTGCTCCCAACACTCCGCAAGCTCTGCTCGTGCGCTCTGTCCCGTCGCATCCCACGACCCTCATGTACAAGCGAGCGTGGAGCTAAAGGGATGCGCGGATGCACCGGAGCGACGGCAGCTCCGGAGCGGGACGCGCGGGACCGGCCGGCGGGCCCTGTGGAGCCTCGCGCCGTCCTCTGCCTGCCGCCAAGGTGAAACATCAGAGAGCAGCGCGCGGGCGGGACGAGCGCCGCGCTCCCCTCTCTCCAGGCAAATGAAGAAGTAATCTCATCAGGTTGGAAAGTGCTGACTAAGGATTTAATAAAGTGCCTGCAGATGTGTGTCATCTCTAAGGTATTCAACTCATGTAATGCAAAACAGTTCCACAGCGAACGTGCTCATAAAATCCCGGTTAACCATTGCGGGGCTCCGCTCTGCTCTCCTCGCAGGAGTTTTGCTGCACTTTCCCCCCCACTCCTAATTTACAGCACCAGGAAACTCCATCCTGCCACTATGTGCTCGTGGTAGTAGCGTTTTATGAACCATAAACAATATCTACTTGGCCGAATCCTAACCAGGAAGCTGGGATGGCGGCTGCATCCCTGATAGCGCCTGGGCTGCTCCGGAGCGCACGGCTCATCCCGCTGCCGAGGGCTGCTCTGCATCCCAGGAGCAGCAGGAAGCCCCTGCAGCTCAGGGTGCTCAGCAGAAGAGCCCAAGGCTCCTCCCTGAGGTCGGCATCAGGTTGGGCCGACATGGGGAGCGGGAAAGCAGGCCCGGTGCTTCTGAAAATCCTCTCCAAACAGCCCTCGCGCTCTTGGAAAGGGGAAGACCGTCGAGTGAGGACTTGTCCGACATCCCGGCACATCCCCCCCCGCAACAAGGAGACCTTTCAGCGAGCACCGAAGAAAGGAAGGAAAAAAAATAAAAAAACAAAACCCCCGAGGGCCGCAAAGCAGCCGTATCTGTTTTTCAAATTAAAAAGTTAAACAAAAGTCCTCAAGGGCAAAGTTTAGCGCGGCGGAAGGAGGTTGTTAATGTGGAATCCAGCGCTGGGTGTGACGGTTGGCTCCTCTCTCCAGGCTCCGCAGGTTATTTAAGGACATTCGCACATTTGAAACCCCGGCAGGCTCCCTGTGCGGAGCCGGTTGCCGGCGTCACCCCCGGGGCCGGCGCTGCTCCGCGCGGGGCGCTCGTGCCGCGGCTCGGCCGGCCGGGCGGCACCGGGAGCCGAGCTGGCCCATGCGGCCCGGGCCGCGGGGAAAGAAAACAACATTGATAAGAGCTGTAATTTTATAAAAATAAATAAAAATGCAGCTTGAGCGCTCGCTGGCGTGCTCAGGCAGCAGAGCCGAGCGGCGGCAGTGGCTGCGGCACCTGCGAGGGCTCATCCCAGCCAAGGGCTGCTTGAGAATACGGGGGCCGCTATCCCCATCATCTCCAGAACTTGAGGGCCCACCAGAAACTCGACCCCTAGAAGGGATAAGAAGGTTTCCAGACTTAAAGATAAATGATGCCCATGGCCAGAAGGTGCTGTGGACACTGCTTGAAGTCCAGGGGCCAGACGTGGGTCTTTGGTGGCCTTTCCAAAGGGCCGCTGGTGGGAGCAGTGTCAGTGACACTGCTGTGGCCACGTTACCCACCCTTATCCCGTCCCATTTCCCTGTTGCTCTCTGCGGGCAGCAATCCGATCCTGCCGCACAAACCCGAAGGTGGATATCGACAACAAGGTCACCCTGGTGCCCCCGCAAGTTCCTTCCTTCGAGCTGGGATTAATTATTTAGCAATTACGTTTTCCCAAACGCAGTCCCCAAGGGGACGCGAGCAGCGCGTTGGTTATCCCGAGGGCCCAGAGCGGCGGGCGCATCTCCCTCTGCTCCCAGAGCCGGCGCAGCCCAGCACGCCCGCACAGTAGCTCCGCGCCCGACGGCTTTGGCGAGCGCGCCAAGTGTGGCAAACTGCACTGAATTATCTGCAACAGTTCTGTAAGGCGGACCTCGGCCTGCTGACTAGTACGAATGTAAGGCAAACCACGTCTCCCGCGGGAGCAGCTCCAGGCGCTTTCCGTGAGCCTGTCCCGGACTCTGCGTGTGGCACTGGCCGGCGCTGAACCCGTCACCCCAACCGAGGTCCTGCGGATGCTCCCGTGGGCTCCCAGCTGCCCCACGTGTTTCCGAGCCCCCCAAGCAGCATTGGGTTGAAGTGGCCCCACAGGCCGGCCTTGCACCGTCCCACTGGATCACGGGAACCGCGGGTCTCGCGGCCAGCGGCGGGACGGAATCGTCCCCTCCGCTCAGACTCCGAGGAAAGTTCTCTCACCATGAGGTCATTTTTATGTCCGGATTTCAGCTTAATTTTTTTTCCCCTTTGGACCCGCGAGCTGCATTTTACCTCTACGACCCCCCTCAATTTCCTACGTAGTTAAGCAAACCACTTATTTATCACCACGTCGCTTTGGAAAACGTGCAAAACAAGTTCGAAACTTCACGCCGGGCGCTGCCGTCTCGCGGCACCGATGCCCTCGCTGTTCAAAAAGAGAGAAAGGGGAGCTGAGCGCGGGGGGGAGACAGGGAGAAACAATCCCATTTTGGGTTTTTTTGTTAGGGGACGGCATACTACATAGATCAGAGAGTTTTCGAAAAATAAAAAGCCCCACTGTACACAAAGCACAGGAAAATGCGGGGAAAAAAGGGAAAACCTAAAAGCAGCTTAGAATGTGTTAACTCTGCCATTCTGTCAGCTTAAAGAGTATTTTATGCTTGATCACCAGCTCGCTTTTATTATGCTTTTCTTTCATTCATTCAGGACATCAAAGCGCAGCAGCACCAGTGTACCTGATCTACCAGAAGAACTTGTAAGGGTGTTGTAAAGAAACGGGGGTATTGGGAGCCAGACACCCCTGCGGACAAGGCAGTTCAAAGGGAATATTTCAACAATGATTACATTTTGTAAATCTTTGTGCGCGAGACAGCTTATTTCCTGCTTTTTCAGGAAAAAAAAAATGGGTTTCTCGCCATTAAAGGGAGCGCGCGGGATGGAAGGGCTGGACGGAGCGGCGAGGCCGCGGCGGGCGGATTAGGCGGGTGCGGAGGGGGACGCGGCGCTCGCGGCCACGGCAGCAAACGCGAGAGCTGGGGGGACAAGTGGTGGTGAATGGGTAAAACGAGGGGGAAGTCACTCCAGAAGGGACAAATTTGTGGATATCTGCGGAATGACTGCCCCAAATATTTGGGTTTTGTTTATTTAGTTGTTTGCCCATTGATCCTTTCAAGGTGCATGGCCCGACCTGGGGGCTGTTCCTGGGCATGGCGGGGCAGGCGCCCTGTGCCCAGAGCTGCTGCTGCTGTGGCTGCTTTTGCAGTGGAGGGATAAAACATCAATGCCATAAAGAGGTAAAAAAGAAGCAGGAGTCCCAGGAAAAACCTTCCCATGCGAAGCGGACCCAGCGGCAGAGCTCAGCACGTGCTGCCCTCTCCGGGCCCCACCTGGGCCTGTGCTCGGCTGCCTGCAATAAAAACCTGGCCCTTCCACACCTCTCACACAGCATCTCACCCATTTCTTTGGGAGAAAAGCAGGACGGGACCTCTGCATTGCTCAACCTAAGGGTTAAGTTGCACCGCCGGGCTCCGCACGGTGCAAGTCAGCTGGAGAAAACCCAAAGGAGAAACTACAAGCTGGGACAGCCTCGTGGGCGCACGGTCCGTGCTGGGCGCTCCCGTGGCCACGGTCCTGCTGGGGTTCCCGCCGCGGTTCCCGCTGGGCACGGCGGGTGCTGGCGGCGCTCGCGGCCCTGCGGGCTGCCTGCGCCCCGCGCGCCCCGTTTCCAGGGCCCGCCGCAGGAATGCGCCGCCGCCGCAGCCCGCCGCGCTTTCTCAGGCAGCGCCGCAGCGCCCGGCTCCGCCACGACGCATTAAGGGCTTCCAGAGCGCCGCGGCGGGAAGGGGGGCCACGAGGAGGGCGAGCGGCAGCACCAGATCCTCTTAACCGTCTCTATCCCGCGCCCAACTCCAGCTATCACTTTTTAAGGGGCCTAATGCGCTCCGGCGGCGCGGCGCTGTAACAAGGCGCACGTGCTTTGGCACAACCTGCTCCACTCGCCCTCGTGCTCCCCAGTTTTTGTTGCGCTCGCAAGTCCCCCCACGCCGTCCTGCGCTTCCCACTTTTCTGCATGAAGCCTCGGGAGCTTTTCCAGCACGATGGCTGTGCAAAACATCTCCTGGAGGCGGGAAAATCGCTTTGTGGGAGAATCGTTTTGCCTCTGGCTGGAGAGGATTTGGTGGAAGTTGTGGGGAGAGAGGGAAACGGGCGCCCCACGCGGGGCCTCCCGAGCCGCGTTCGCAGCCAGCGGCCCCGCGAGCCGCCCTGTGCACGTGCGCGGCGCCGCTTCCCCCCGGGACCGCGCTGGGGCCCTGGAAACCACCGCAGGGACTCTCGGTTTTGCTCCGCTTTGGGGCATTTAAGGTGGTTTTGGGCCGTTTTCCGTTTGGGGTTTGTGGGTGTTTTCACTCCCTGTGTCATTCCTGCTGCAGAGCCGGGACGCAAGCGAATGCTCGGGGTTATTTCTGCTCCACCCGATGAGTTAGGACCAACCGTCGCAGTTCGGGATGCTCATTAAGCCGTGCCCGTGTAATTAACGGCGGCAGAGAGAAGGGCAAAATTGCTAACGTAAACCTGGGGCTTGAAATCAAAAGGTGCCTCTTTGCTTTTCTGACTTGCTGAATGTGCAGCTTTTCTCCCGAAAAATAAGACTGTAAAGAAGTGGCCCTTTGTGCTCGCTAAGTAAGCGGCTCCATTGTAGAGAGAATTAGAGCTCTCCCCCTGTGTTTTGCTTTGGGTTTTTTTTTAATGTCACTACTTTTACTCCTCATATTCGTGCAAAGCCTCCAAAGCATTGCGGGATAAGAATCTGCCTTCTACTTTGACTCGTGCAACACCAACAGACTTGTCAGAGCAGTTGATCAGGACAAAGTGTGCTCCTCTCTGGAGCACAAAGAGCAGAGCTCGTGGGGTCTTCGATATGGGAACGAACCAGCCAGGACCTGAGCTCGTGCAGCCTGTACACACTTTGCTTGTGAGGTTGGAAACACAACGAAACAAACAAAAAAACCCCACAAAAAAATACCCCAAAC
Organism: Nothura maculosa; assembly: GCA_032353885.1. Classification (NCBI taxonomy): domain Eukaryota; kingdom Metazoa; phylum Chordata; class Aves; order Tinamiformes; family Tinamidae; genus Nothura; species Nothura maculosa. The sequence continues at coordinate 355,470 of JAUBOD010000278.1, read as the reverse complement.
TAAACCCATCTCTGCATCAAGGAAAATCACTTTGGACTCGCTGAGAGCTCATACGTGCAGCTGCAAAATACGAACTTGAGATGCATGATTACTGCACTGCAAGCCCTCCCTGAAAGAAAATGTGAATTTTAACCTTTCTCTCCATTTGCCTGAAAAAAGACTAAATTTACCCTAATTTTGCAAAGCTATAAGCAAAATGTGAGCCCAATTAAACAAAAAGATTATTGTATTTCTGAAACAAACTCCTGCCAGTAACAAATCTGCCATCTCCTGCTCTGATTGACTTTAATGAATGTACGGTCGGGTCCAATACCGGGGATTTGCAAAAGCAATCTTTAACCCAAAAGCCTACAGAAAGTGCTTCATAAATAAATAAATAAGTGAGCCAAACCAGAAACATTAACTGTTCCTGCAAAACCTCAACTCGTATTGTTTAGCACAGGCTAAGGAAGAAAAAAGTCCAACTTCATATGCAAATTTGGTATCTAACTTTATCCTTTTTGTAAAAAATAACAAAAAAAAAGATATGTTTTCTATTGTCATGTTTGCAAAACTGTAGCTATAGCAAAAAGCACAAAAAGCTATAGAAAGTTGTATAAAGCTGCTTCAAGCAATGTGGGAATTACTGTGTTCAGCCCCAGAGGTGGCTGCATTTTATTGGTAATGATTTTCATTACTCGTATTTCATAATTAAGATCACATTTCATTGGCTTCTGAAATGCATTTAGCTACATCTCTTAGTGTGTAATAACCAGTATTTGTATAGAAGATGTAAGAGTTCGTTCATGCAAGTGAATGTGCCTGAAAAGATTATGATTATAGTGTCAGTACTGTTTTCAAAATTGAGTATTAATAATCCGAGTAACTAAAGGCTACACAGTTGAGCCTACAAAACATGTTCAAGTTTAGCTTCTTGATTTCTTAACACTAGAATTTTTAAAAAAGAATATATATTTTTTGATTAAACGCTTCCAGCCATACCTCTGCTCAAATTGAATTTGGGAAGGGAGATAGGAGTGAAAGATTTTTTTTTGCTATAAAAACAGCTACTGAAAACAAGACAAGAAAAGAACCTTTACTGCTCTGTGCTAATCACAGTAAAACCAGGCAAAGTTTGCAAGCACAATCTTGGCGCGGCATTAGCAATCCCAACTAAGGACAGGCAGTAAAAGTTAAAATATAAACACTCCTCGATTTAACAAAACTGCAATCATTTTGCTACATGACTTCTTCTGAAGCCCAGCTCTTTCTCCTGCCCATAATTTCCATTTTGGGGGGATGAGCCAGCACTAGGAGAGGTGATGGTCACTGTCTTGGGAACACCAAGTCTACTGCGCCCTCAAGAACCCTTCCATGTTAAGAAGTGGACTCTCATCTTTTGGCCCATCCCTAAGCAATTTAGTATTAATTTCAGAGCAACAAAGTCTATTTTGTAAGGAGTTCACCTCTAGTGCTTGCTTGACCGCTGTGCTAAGGCCATTAACCAAAGATGACTCTTAGAAGAGAGGTAGCTTAATTCCTATCTATTGGGCAGTATGCAGGAATTGTGGCCTTTAGTTTTTGACCTTCATGGTACACCGTGGTCCTAATCCTTTGATTGAAGCATTGTTAAAAAGTATGGATGGCAGCTGGCAAAAATCTTAATGTTCCAGTAAATGCAAAAGCCATAAATCCAACTGCTGACCTTTTCCATCCAGGTCACACGTGACATCTACTGGGTTCTGTCAGGCTGTGTGCAATTTATGGAGCTCATATAGGTATCTGCTATGAGAGCTGAACTTTCATGAAATGTCTTTCAAAGGTAGTTCCAAAACCCTTGTAAAAAGTCAGTATGACTTTTTTAAGGGTATACTCTCTACATGCCTTTTAAAAGGTCTCGTCACACCTTCTCTGCACATCTCCAAGGTCATGAAACTTCCCATCTTAAATTATTAGGCTCTACAAAATACCCAAATCAGGGTATGCATGTAGTTGCCATGATTACACACGTCTGATGACCCCTTCCCAAGCCTGGGGAATATGTTGGAGACCTCCTTGCTCCTTCCCTTCGTGCATCTCTGCCCCTCTCCGAAATCAATGGTATCGATGGCGTATTGTCATTCAGGGGAATGTGATTTGATAGGACCCCGAAGCAGCTGCAGAAGAAGGCAAGGAATACAAAACCTGCTCAGGCCCTCAGCACGAGCACCAGATCAATGTTCTCAATAATACGTTTGCCGCCATGTAGCACCCTAACTGTCGCAATTAATAATGTAGAAGGAGCTGATTAACTTAAGTAAAGTGCTCTCCGCTGTGTAAACACATAAAGATCTATAGGGCGGGAGAGGGAAGAAAGAACAAAACGTCATTTTTATATTTTATGTGGACACATTCTTGCTTTCCATTCTGCTCTTGTAACAATTACTGTACTAGCCACTCTGACAGAGTCAATAAATCGATCGGGGACCTGATGCAGCAGCGCTGCAGACTAATCCAATACAGCATCATCTGCAAGGGAGGTGGGGTGGGCGCAGGGCGGGCAGGAACGCGCCCGAGCCAAGTGCATGCAGTGAGAGGCACCTGGCTATCAACTTGCCTGACACCCCTGGGTTTGATTTGGGGGTGTTTCTATAGGAGGATACCCGTCCTGCCCATGCTGCATCTGCAAAGGCCTCCTAATACTTCAGTGTATCCCAGGACAAGGTGCAGGATGTGGCTCGGTCCCCATTTGAGCATCCTCAGTTCACGTTTGAAAGACTGCACGTGAGTCTCTCCCCTGCCAAACTTAGTTCAAAGTTTGCCTCTCAACTCCCTCCTTTACAGCAAAAACTGCTGCTTGTCCACCTAAAAGCAGGTTATAAGAAACCTGGGAATCCCTCTCCGGGCACTGTGTACCTGTGAGCCTGGGAACAGCCAGGTTTCATCAGACTAAATGGGCACTTTGGTCTGTTATTGTCCCTGCCACTGCCTGGAGTCTTTCCCTGCAGAGGAACATGCAAGAAACTCTCTAAAGGAGATGGACCAAAATGATTGTGCCCGAGAGGAAGCTTCTTCCCAGCTCCATGCAGTAAGTGGTAGGCCCTGTAAATCCGTGTTAGTGGGGAATATGAGATTGAAAAATAAAACTAAAAGAAAGTTTCCTGCTGAATGGAAAAAAGAGAACTGTTTTTTGGCAGAAGTTCTTCAAGAAGGAGAACATAGGCCATTGTTATTATGAAGACTTTTCAATGAAAACGCAGAAAATCATTGCCTTTTAGAGTAATTGTTTAGCTAAAGAAAGGTTACACAGCTTGTAGAGAATTTAGGAAGAAATTAAATCTCTCCAGCTCATTCATCATATTTCTGCATTTGCCAACTCTTCCCACCAGGCCCACACTTACTTCTTCTCTTTCTTCTCCCCTACTGTGGAGCATAAGTAATGGCCATAAAAAACACAGAAAGGGGCCCTTGCAAACAGGCTTCCTGTTTATTGTAAGGAGGGGAAAAAATGCAATAAGTTTAATTGCTTAGTTTGGGAAATTCGTCCATGTCCATTGTAAATAATTGCACGTTGTATCTATTGGAAATAGGATGCTCAGTGTTAGTTTCCAAAAAGAGACTGAACTGCCCACTGAAGCCTGCAAGGACGAGGAAGAAAAAAGCATGGGAAGAAAGGATCCCCCCTGCTAGGGAGTAACCCAGGCATTTCTGGACTGATTTGGCTTAAACCCACTTTGAAGATAAGGCCACATGATGGTACTGACAAGTCTGCTCTGACCCTTTATTGTTAGAGGGCTCTGTGTGCTTTCTTCTGCAGGTATCCCCATCGCTGCTGCGCTTTGAGAACTGATCTGACAGTAAAATTGCACAGTGTCCCTCTGTGGGAAAGCTCAATTAAACGAGCTTCGAGCGCTGAACTGAACCGAAGGGGAAGGGACGGGCAGTTAGGAGTGACCCAAGCTGCTGGTCACCTTTGTGTCCCTCTCTGTGGGAAACCCTCTGGGCTCTGATGCTGCTGGCAGCAGAGCAGCACGTTCAGACACCTGCAGCACCGGGAGCTGCAGGCTATGGAGCAACTACATCATAACCAGCAGTGCCTCAAGACCATGCGACTGCCTCTGCTCCTTGCTCCTGTCATGGTAGAACCAACGTTAGGTCAGGGCAGGATTCAGCCAATGTTTCCTTGACTAATCTCAGCAAGAGTGATGGCCAAAGTGAAGGTGCAATCTGAAACCTTCCCACCTCTCAGGATCTGACACTTGCCTGTTGTCCATACATATGGACACTACGTTTTCTGTGGGCCTCTAGTCTCTGCAAAATCCTGTTCTTTATCTGGGAGAGAAGATTCTCCAGCATTCAAACCACGTTCTGAACCTGCCTCTGTTGTGCTTGCTGCTGGGGGCAGATATAGCAAAAGGGGCAGTCAAGTCTCTGCTCTGAAGTGGATTGCAGTTTAAAACAGATTTCCTCTGTGTGCTGCCCCAGGTAAAGTTACTTTATGGAATTGTCAGTTTTGAGGGAACTGAACCGATTGGATCCAAGCTCCTAAATTGGTGCTCTTCATTTATGTTCCACTGTAAGAGGTGCCTTCAGCCTGCAGGATGAGCATTGTTCTCCTAGGGAGGAAGTCACCCCAGCGACAAGTAGCACTGGCCTGGCTTAAAACTAGTTCTGCTCAGAAGCCCCGACATGAAAGACCTGCTGTTCCTGCAGCTAGAACCTCTCGCGTTCTCCACCCAACCACTGCAACGCACAGCCCACATGTCACCTTAGGCTGCTTCTGAACATGGACCATTTTTCCTCCCCTGCCCTTTGTTTTAAACCCCCTTCCCCTTGTTTCTAGACAAGAGAATAATTTACAGCTAGATTTGTGGATGCACTTGAGGCATAAAGTGGCTTTTTACAGAAAAAGAAAAGCTTCAAAGAAGAAGGTACCAAGGTACCAGGAGAGGCAGGAGCAGCAGTGGAGCTGAGGAAGAGTAGCCACTTCCTTAGAATACAATTAAAATCTCCTATTTGCTAAACTTGGGCAGTTTTCCTCCTAGCTAACTTACTCCATGCAGCGTTACTGTATAGACACATCTCCTGGCATGGGCTTTGGGACTTGGGCTGAGCTGCTGTGTCTGCTGCTCCTCAGCCTGGGAGTTTTCCCGACCGGAGAAGCGTGTTTGACTTGGGGGGGTTGCAGCAGGTAAATCCTATGTTAAATATCCAACTTCCTCTTTATCAGGGAGTGCTAGATAAAGCCGTGAGCCTGTGCTTTGAACTCTGTGCATTATAAAGGGCTAGTGTATCTGCAGCTGCGTGGCTCCGGGGTCCCCTCGGGCAAGCGAGAGGAGCCTTGGCTGGCGACATATCCTGATGTGACTCCAAGTGAAGGGTGCTGCAAAGCCAGAAGTAGGAGCAAGTTCTTGCTTCTGGCCTTCGGGAAAGCAGCTTTCTGTTTCTAAAAGGAAGGCATGGGAATAAACACTCACTTCGGTGCTTAGCAAAGGTGTAGGACTAATGTGGATGGATCCACTCTATGGGCTGGTAACTTTGGGAAAGCGTTTTGAAACTAGCTATTTTTTTCCTGAAGCAGCTGGTTAAGAGGGGGTAACCTGCACGTTCTCTCTGGAGAAGAAAACCATGTAGGTTCTGGTGGCAGAAGCAGGTGATGAGCGTGATGGGACCTTGGCAATAAGGGAGACGTATCGCTTACCTAGGCAGGAGGCATCTTGACCAGCTTGCTTCTGAAACCATAGCCTGCATACCCTGGGCAGACTGTATTTCTGATTTGCATATGCAAAAGGCAGCTAAAAAGCTGATGTGCCCATATAGCTCGTGAGTCAAGTAGCAAAAGTAAATGGTTTATCAAGCGAAAGTTGCAGACTTGTTCCATCAAAGAATACAACTTTTCTCTAAATAAAATACTTCCTTAAAGGAATTAGACTTGAAGCAATTTAGAGCAGGCTCCTCGTGGAAATATCTATTGCTAATTTTTATAATGCCCACTGAGAAAGGCATGCAGTGCTTGGGGCTGTTTTGTTTGCAGGACAGAAGGATCCTTGCTGAAATCCATCCTGCACGTGGGGCCAGGTGTGCAACTAACTGGGGGTTAGTGACCCCCAGTCACGGGGCCAACGGTGGGAGGAGAAAATCACATCCAGCCCATCACGTTCTCTGGCAACTTGTAGCCGGACCGTGATTTCAGGGAAAAGCAAACACGTTCAGATGCAGCCGTCATGCTTATGTGGCTGTGTCAGCAGTACACAGGCACTTAATGCTCGTATTTGCATTTAAGCTGCTAGCTTGACTTGCAGACGCTCTCAGTATCCGTCGCTTCCCCCTGTCTCGGGGAGCTGGGAGCAGGGAACGGTTCTCAGGACCCGCATCTTTGCCTGACTCTCACTGTACTATAAAAACCCCGATGGAAAGCAGCCACCCCAGCTGCTTTTAATAACCCTGTCCTACTTGGGTCTATTTTTTTTCATTTTGAAAATATCCTAAGTGATTGTTCTAATTTATACACTAATGTCCTGAAAAAAAAAAAAAAGGAATAATTACAAAAGCCCGTCTTTGTTTGGAGGAACGTTAAGTAAGCTCCAAGTCACTGCAGCTCGCGCTTTCACCCCGCTTCCTCCGATCTAAAACACGGTCGACTACAGAGTTGTTTCATGAATAAATATTGAGTTTTACTGATAAATTATATATTTAGTATCAAGTGGGCGGCGGGGCTGTGGTGATGTATGGAAGGCCGGAGATGCAGCTGGAGTCAGGGGCGGGCGGTCGGTCTCCTTGCCCATTGCAGCCTGCTTGGCTCTAATTGAAAGCTGTGCCCAGTATTGTTTTTCACCACGCAGCACTGGTCTGCATGAGCCTGCATTACCTAGGAGCACTTAAAGCAAGGCTGGAGCGCTTTCAGATGACTTAAATCATAGCTAAGGAGCCCTGAAGTTTGCAGTCAACAAACTTAAGGCAGGGGGAAGCAAAACAGGATGCAGGATGCAAATAAGTTTAAAATATTTTGGAGGGTTAATACAGGCCTGACTTACTATATAATCAATTTACCAACTGGGAGTGTTTCAAGTCTTGTGGAAAAAAGGTAGTGTAGCGTTCTCCAAAGAGTTTCAAATTTCCTGAGCTATGGGGGAAAGACCGAGTGCTTAAGGACTTTAACAGTGGATACCTTCACGTTCCCCTGTTTCCTTATTCCGGTGCACTCTGATTCCTTTCAAAATCACGAGAGAAGCAATGGCAACATGAGGGCCCTTGAGGGCTCGCCATGCACCCTAGCTGAGAATGGGGTGCAGAGCAGCTTGTGCCAACGCTTTGGGAAGGGAAGAATCGGAGCCCGCCGGAGGAAAGCCCCGCTCCGTCCCACTGCTGCACTTTCCATGACCCTCCTTAATGCTGGGAAGGTTGGCGATCCGATGCGGTTTAACCTGCGCTGTCGGCAGAGCTATAAACTAAAGCCCCTAACAAATTGTGGGCCGAGAAGTGACAGGGAGGAAACACGTTGTGGCCTCGGGCACCGGCTACAACCTCGACCCGGGACACGCTCGGTGAGGGAACACGGTGACACCCCCGAGCAGCCTCCTCGTTACCCCTGTCCTATCCTAGCGATCCATACAGGCAACTCCAAGTCCCTGGCAAGAGGTAAGAGCAGCACCACGCTACTTGCTAGGTATTTAATTACCTTTTTAGGCGTCATGGCCAGCCCAAAGCAAATTATACATATTTCTTGCTGTTGACCTTTAAAAGCATTGCAATGTAGTCAAGAGAGTATTTATAACTGCGAGCTACAGTTGTCCGAAAACACCACTTCTGCTCACTTATTTTTTATACCTTCCCCCCCCGCCCCGATAACGTGATATTAAGCACAGACTTAATTTCTCCAACATCTGGCTCAAATTAGCTGCTAACAAAACTGCCAACGACTATTTTCTTAATCGACCCTGGGAATTTGATATGGCTTGGAAAAAGCACATTGAAACCTTGTCCTTCTCCTAAAGAAACGCAAATGTTTACTTGAGCTCCTGCTTCCACCGCGGCCAGGGCTGTGCGCTCGCTCGGCCCAGCTTTACGGCCTGTTCTTCCCCCTGTTTTTCCTTTGCGTAAGGAAACAGATGTGCTCGCAAGCGACTCGCTTGCGCCAGCCCCAAGGGCCCGGCGGGAATTTGAGGCTCCTTGTGGTGCTTTGCGGGCCGGGGGCGCCGGGAGGGGGTGCTGCCGGCTCCGTGGGAAGCTCGGCATGGCGAGCGCGGCGGTGCAGCGGGAAGGGGGGACACGCAGGGAAAGGCGCCGCGCGGGCCGAGGGCTGCGGAAGCGGGTTAGGGCGGAGAGGGGCCGGCAGTGAGCGGGCGAGCGCGCGGCGGCGGCGGCGACGAGAGCGGCCCACCTGAGTCTGTTGCGGGATATTTACAAAGCTGGGATCCCGGGGTCCAACACTGACGAACCGGTTTGCGGGGGAGGTGCTGGGTGTCGAGTAGGCTGTGAAGGGAAGGGACACATGCGGTGAGGAAGCGCCACCGGACGCGCCCGCGCCGACCACCCCAACACCCCCAGCGCCCCCTCCCGCCCGCCCGGCCCCCCAAGCGGGGGGCGCCGACGCGGAGCCGTGCGCGGGTTTAGAGAGCGGCGCTGCGTGGGGCACGGGCCCCTCCGGCCCCTCACAGCTCAACACGCAGCGCATGCATGTGGGGCCAACGCCGCGTGCAACCCCAGCTCCCCCGGGAAGATCCTTTGGGAACATCCAACGGCTTGTAGGCTTGCCGGGGTGTAGGCGCCGTCGGCCTGAGGGCTGGAGCTGCCCTTAGGAACCGGAGCGGCTCCCGTAAATGTGAAGCTATTAGGTGCAACGCAAGCCGAGGAGCCAGATCCCTTCCAAACCCCGAGCACTGCAATGATTTTCTTGCAGCACTGCGTTCTGCACTGCAACCATCCATGGTGCCACGTACTTGCACACCCAAAAGCACTCAGTGCATCCTCAGCCCTCTGCTCACTTGAAAATTCCCAATGCAGTGTCCTTTGTTCAGTTGTGTTTTTTTCCCCTTTTTTTGCATGTTCAGATCTAAATCAAAATAACCTAAATAGATGCCTTAACACAAACAGTGACTCTGTCTATTTTAAATGTATTTGTGGGAATGCATTCTGCTGAACAGAATCCCCAGACAATCGAAGTATCCAACGAAGAGACAAAAAAACACAAAATCCCAAAATGTTAAAAGGAAAGTTACTTGCCAAATTCCAGTCAGACTAAATATAACGTTCAGGCCTCGAAATTGCAGAAAAAAATAAAGTAAATGAGGGGCTGAAAAAGACACTGAGCTGTCTGCACGGCTGAGAGCCTGTTGCCTTCTGCAGGCACAGGGCTGAACCAGGGATCCGTCCCTCTCCTGCCCGTGCCGCATGCGGAGCATGGAGCAGAGCCCAAACAGGTCACATCGTCGCTTCTCTCCCTGCTCTCTTCACCCTCTGACTATTTTCAGCTCGGAGACTTCCTGTGCTTTAGGAGCCCTCGAGGAATTTCGCCTTTGCGAGTGCCCCTCTGCCCTGGAGCCCAATGCAGGCCCTGCATCCCGCAGACGCCGAGTCCCAACGCCTCCGACCACGGCCCCTGCTCCTTGCAATCATCTAAATCCTTTACTTTTGCACAGAGCAGTCTGCCAAAACCACCCCATTAAACCCCAAACCTTCATTTCTTCCTAATCCAGAAGGCACTTAGGGCACCCTCACTTGTAAAGAAGATTTCTTCACAGTTCTGCCAAATAAGAGGGGAAAAAAAATCTAGCATTTTGCTAGTGTTTGCAAAAAAACATGCAAGGAACACCTTTCCTTCACGAATCCTTCAGAGGAATTTTTCAAGTGTACTATTTCCTAGGCCTGGGATGATTTACAAAGTGCAATGCAGTATGCATATTAGTGTGCAGGCAGCCACACTGGCTGTTATTCATATCTGCAAATCAAGGAATGAATGAACAGGGCAGATTTGGCGAGATGCTCTCCTTGCCTTTTGACCATGTTCACTTGCTATTTAATAATTCAAAGAAACCACAAGTTTGCAAATGTTGCTGGTGTCATGTATTAATATTCTCCTGCACTGCTTTAACTGCCGAACCTCACGAGGAATAAAAATTCTTTCTATGCCAGTGAAAAGCAACTTAAAGCTCAAAAATCAAACAGGCTTTTTGGTTCTCCTGGTCTGTTTTTAAGTAAGCAAAATGAGTCTAGAGGCCATTTATTCCCTCGGAGCAGGTAAGTCCTACTCAGGATCTTGTTTACAGCTCCCTGTTGGCAGCTACTTATGCTGTGATAGTTTGTAAAAAATCAAAGTGAATCCGTGAGAACGCTGTCTGAAATGTCTTCTCTGCTCAAGCAGAGGTCCTGAAGCACTTCAAAACCGGTATAAGCTGCACAAAAGCACCCTCAAACCTTTCTGGATGAATTACTATGTATACCTCTCTTCTCTAATGCTCCCAACTATGTTTAACTTACTTTCTGAAAATACTCGGATGTCAGCTTGGTATTTCCTTCAGGGCGTATAACTGCACGGCTGGAGCCAAGAAGTGAAGGAAACAAAAAAACCTCCAGGGAACACGTGTGCAGAGCAGGCTCTGCACCGGGGTCTGCAGCCCAGGATGCTCAGGCCACTGTCCCACCTCGCTGCGAAGTGTCCTGAGGTGTCTGGGTGGCACTTAGACCCTCTCACCAGCACAGCTTTGTGCCATATCCTCCTGTTTTTGTTTAAATACTGTGTATAACACCCGGGGTTGGATTCCTGCAAGGTGTCCTGCCCTCCCATCCCTGCGCTCCATCCTGAGCTTGGAATGGTGCAAATCACTCACACTGGTTGAGGCTGGGCCGTGTCATGTCCTGGTGCACACACATAAGCTGGGCTTGTGCTTCCCCCTTCATGGAAGGGAAAAGCCCCAGCCAGAGAAATGACTGTGGTGCCACCAAGTTGCTGTGATGCCACCAAGTTGCTCTCTTTGTATGCACTTGAGGAGCATGCAAAGCAGGAGCTGGCAGGGAAAGGACATTTGCTCACTCAGACAGCTCTGATATTTAGCCAAAATGACAAGGAATTGTATGAAAGACGAGACAAACAAACAGCTTGGGACATGTCATGCGTGTTAAAGTTGTCTGCGATAGGAGAACAGTAATTTAGGATACACTGCTCTGAAATAATTTCTACTAAGTATAGGAGTTCGTCAGCTGCCAATTTCTCCCTGTGTAGAGTGGTGAAGCTTAGAAAATACGTTTAAGGGGAAAAACATCCACTCTGCATGGGGATAAACGATGGTGTGTTGGGTGGTAGAACAGCAGCCGTCGCGTTGCAATGGGGGACACCGATTCCAGCGCTCCCCTTGGAGCGATGGTGGGAGAGTCCTGCAGAGGTGCTGTTTGCTTTGGGCAACGAGATATTAAACCCCGGAGCTGTCCCGACTGAGCAAATGTTGTGCTGTGCTTGCTGTGGGTTACCAGTGAAACACAACCTCGAGGAGATGAGAGAGAGGAGAGCAGCTTTGGGGCTACGCCTGCTATCAGGGATGCGTTCTGTCAAAAAAGCTTTTTGTGGAGGAAAAATAGAGCCTCCCAAATCTCACAAACCCCATCGCTGTTGTGTCATGGCACCGAGGAAGAGGCTGCCTTTCCAAAGGGATGGGATTTGCAGCTGAGACTCCCAACTGGCCACCCAGTAGCGGTGAATCCCCGCATCCATCTCCAGGGGCTCTTCCTCCCTTGGCCGGCGCTGGAAGCTCGTGTTTGGTTAATGCTGCAGCTGGAGGGTCTCATTATGGCTCCAGGATTCATTAAGCACCTTGCTGGGCTTTGCAGCCCGCAGTCCCCCAGGCCTCGCCGGGCTGAGCAGCTGCTCCTGGCTCCCGCACCCTCCGGAGGCGGGAGGCCAAGTTTTGGTAGGGCCATAGCTGCGTTTTGTGTCTGGGCCGGGCTTTGTGCTAGGAGGGAGAACGGAGCAAATGCCAGCCCCTGGCACAGCATTTCTTTGGGGGGGGGTTGCTCATTTCTCCATGGCTAAGGAGAGAGTCTGGCCAGAATCTAACGTTGCTCCTGTTTTTGGTGTGCAAGGGCCTGTCCAATACCCCAAAGCTCTGTGGGCCACTCGGCCATAACGCAGCGACACTTGCAGTGCGGATGGGTTCAAGCAGCTCCTAACCATGCAAAACACCTTCCTGTGCAGCATTTACGAACCTGAACCTGCGCTATTTGCTATTTGCTGTATTTATTTGAGAAAATAAATAAACACAGATGTCAACAGAGGCTTGGTGCTGGTTGGCACACTCAGCTCTCTACAAAAGGCCAGGAGCTTGGGTTGGCTTTTCTTTTACGTGGCTAACCACTGCCACTGGCTTAGGTAGATAATGCAATATTTAGCTTTAGGAAATAATTATTATAATCTACTCTTCAGTAAAACCTGGCCCTCAACTAAATTTTATTCTTGCTTACAATTCAGTTCACTATTACCCAACACCCTTGTGCCTTATCAAAAGGAAGATGCATGCCTCAATATGTGCAAAACTATATGTTTAGCTATCAGCCCAGCTAATTAACAAACAGTAATTATTTTCCTAATCTTTTGTTTAAATACCATTAACTCGCTGCTCTTGAGGAAACCTGGGCTTCCAATTAGCGCGGCAGCTGTGTGCGGCGCGCTGAGCCGCGGTGACCGGCCCCGCTGCCGGTGCGCTCCGTGCTGCTCCCAACTTGGGTGGACACGCGCCAGCTTTCCTGCCAGCTGAGAACGGGGCCAGACACACATTTAGCTTGTTTACATGATCGCAGCATCGCAAGAAAAGTATGAAGATAACTGCTCGGAGGATGGGGGGTATTTTTTTTTCTTTTAGACATCACACCCTGCCAGTAAATTGAGTCACAACTGTAATGACAAATCTGTGTTGACCTAGTTTCATTTATCCCAGCTCTGAAGGCAAGGAGACAGCAAGGCATTGCTGACTTTATTCAGTGATAACTATGAGTAAACATTAACCTTTTGATTCCACCACTGACTCTTACTGATGGGACTTAAAAGACGGTATCTCCGGTCAGAAAGTGTCAAAACTTCCTGATCGCACAAGTGCTGGTCTAAGCCCTGAGACACCAGCAAGGGGAGGGAATGAATCAACCTCTGAGCTCAGCAAAGATTTGCTGAGCAATTCAAAAAGGTCTGATTCTAGAAGATCCTGTTCATGATCTTAGCAGACTGTCTCATACTAAAACCCGTTTTAATGTCTAAGCAAGCCAGAAGAACTTGCTTAGTTGGCAAGAATGTGCTATTGCGGAAGGCAACACAGAACTCTGAGAAATACCCAGTTTTACCCATGTCCCATGGAACCTGTGTGCATCTCCTGGACCGCATATGGAGCTTTCAAAGCGGAGCTTTCACATGTTCTGAATAGCAAATACCACTTTGTACATCAAGCGGTGGCTGCATATAGCATTCAAATAATAAGCTCGGAAAGCACACAAAAGGATTTGCTCTTTCGATTAGATTGATTTTTGTTTGTGGATGTTATTTGGACTCTGTTCACTGTGGAACAAGTCCCCTACAGTTGCCATTAACGCATTGAAAGCTTCCCTTTTGTTTTGAAATGTCAGTTTGAGCATAGCTTCATTAAATCATTTCACAATTAACTCCCTGAACATCCAGACTTTTTTCAAGCACCAAGCCCAGCTGAATCACATTTGTTTCCCAGCAGAGTGAGTCCAAAGTGGTATCCCCAAGTGTGTACGCAGGAATTTGTATATTTGACTTGTGGCTACACAAAATACATATGGGAGCCGTGTGGGTGGTGGAGAGAGGATTAAAGCTTTCTCCCTAGGCTTAAGAAACACCATATCTTCTTGCCCAAAATGCAGGGCTCGGGAACCAAGTCATAGGGAACAACGTCTGGGTTAATCTAAGAAGACTTATTCCCCAAAGAACTATAAAAGAAGTGAACTCCAAAGAGTTGTTAGTTTAGCCCAATGTATATAAGAAGCTGTATTTGCTGTGAGGCCTCTGTCTGAGTGCATGCAGTACCCTCTAAAGCCCTTCTTGAGACACAAAATCACCCGAGTGGCGGTGCAGAGGATTTCCAAGTCCCAGCCCTGTGTCTTAATGTTGTGGCGATGTTTCCTCTCAGATGTCATTAGGTGAAAAGCCAACAAAACTGGAAATAAAACTGAGTTCTTGTGCTACTGCTCTTGTTTGGCTACCACGACAAGCCTGGGATTTGGTAAAACAGAGCGGAGAGCAGACAGCTCTCCTGTCCCTCAGAGCTCGTCCAGTCATGGACGAGCTCATGGCCATGGACAGAGGACACATGGTGGCCCCGGCGCGTTGCTGCTGGCCCGTGGCTCCCGCGGCGGCTCTCTACTTACTCGGAGAAGTGGGAGAGGTGGCCCCTCCTTCCGTTGACGTAGTCGGAGGTTTTGTGTCTGGCACTGGCAGAGGCACAGGCCTAGCCATTGGTGGCGGAGGTGGTGGTGGCAACATTGGGGTAGGAAGGAATGGATTGTGCACCTTGCCTTGGCTGCTACCATTGGGCTGCCAAAACAACAAGCAAACAGGCGAGAATTACACTAAAAATCAGCTATTGGGAGCCTTTCATAAAAACAGTCCAGCTTAAAACTATACACAATACATCTGAAGTTACTTAAGGAGAGAGGTGGCAAAGGAAGTGCTGTGTCCAACTCTCCACTGACTTCAAGGCGCTTGGCCTCAAAGCCTGTGAACCTTTTGCAACTGTGGAAATTCCCACTTTTGGCACATTTCTCCTATTAGCAACTGATCAAAATTACTCTGGATTGAATTCTGCTCTTATTTACATTTCCTGCAGCTACTAAGTCTCGCTTAGTGAGAGTTTGGGCAGTGATCTGCAGTTTCCCAGTTTCATGTCTACAGTATCCTGAGGATATCAGTGCCTGGGACTTGAGTGTAAATTTCTTAAAGATACTGCTCATTAGGAGGAAAAATAAGCATTTTTGGTGGTCTTAAAAGTCACACTGATATCTTATTACAGGAAAAATGAATGAGTGCATATTAAAGTAACTGCACTCCCACATCCCTTTTAAGTCAGCGATAAAAACAGCTCACAGTTTAGCTGAGCTTTGAACTGCTACATTTTACGTATTAGAATGAAAAGAAATCTCTCTCTGTATTTAGTTAGGGATGTGCACAATGGTAGAACAGGCCTGGCTGAACAACTGTGGCCTTTCCAGTGATCACCAGCAAAACCTGCGCATCTCCAAAAGAGTTTTCAAGTATCCCAGAATAAAGAAGAAGGCTTTCAAAGAACAAACAGACAAACAAAAAACGAACAAACAAATGAAAAAGTAAAACAAAAATCACCCCAAACTTGGTAAGTTTAAATTTGGACATTGCCTGGACACTTGAAAACCCTGCAGATAGATGCCCAATACAACTATAAGTTGAAAGTAGGACAGTTTGTGAACCGAGTGGTCCGTTTTAGTGACAAAAATAACGAGATCGCTTTCGACACCACTCTACAAATTGATCTCGCTGCAGTTTTTCTGGTACCAAACATTTGCTTTCCCACTGATGATAAAGTTCATTTTTAAACACAGATACATATGCTAGGTACTGCTGAAGAAAATAATATTTTAATTCTTGCTAGGGTTTCCATTAGCCTGAATTACTGGGGACAAAACACTCGTTTTGGCAAACGCTTGGGACCTTATTTTCATTCCACCTGCTTTGGCACTGACAAAAGGCCTTGGAGTGGGGTAGGTGCAAATCACACTTGCCATAGAGCAAAAATGGTTTGGGGCATAAATAAGACTCAAATTCATCTGCATTTAACTTAACAGCACTCCCACTGACTTCAAAGACTGCAGTCTGCCGTAAGGAGCAATCCTTCAGGGTTATTTATTTTTCCAACATCCAGCACCTTTAATAAACTAATATATTAGTGACATCCCTCAAACACTATCTTGTCTCACAATTAGGTCACTTGCCTGCCAAGAAGACCCCTGCTGCATGTTCATTGTGAGCGTGCTAACAGTTCATAATGCTGAATGGTTCGGGATAAATTAAGCAAATGAATACTCAAGGAAAAAGAAAAGCACTGTATTGATTTGTTGTCTAGACATAAATGTATCTGCTAACATATTGCGGACATTATTCAAAGGCAGTGCTGGCTGCAGTAGGTAGAGCTCAGGGTTTTTTTTTTTGCTAGGCAAAGGAAAGCACTGAGGACAATATAGCTTATTAAATAAGTGTAATAAATTAGATGCTAATAATTAAGCTAATTCTCATTAACACTCTCAATCGTATGCGTGTCAGGAGAGAAACAGTAATTTTGCCAGTTATGACTTCATTGGCTGGAAAAAGTTACATGCATTACATTTCATGAAATATTCAGAGCATATTTTGGATATGATTTACATAAAATTTATAAATTCTGCATTTGACCGGAATGCTATTTCAATAATAGCAAGATGATTCACTTTATTTGATTAAAAAAATGAAAATGGCTATTTGAAGCTTTGGAACTCTGCTTAATTTTTCATAGAGATAAGGGGAAAAGATAACTGCTTACAGAAATAACAAACCATAATAAACTGTACTTTTAACATCTTGAGTTCAAGTACTGGTCAACTTGATCTAAAGTGCTATAAGGCAGTATTTTTTTTTTAATGAACTTAGCTGATCTGAAACATCTGTTTCTCACCCTCCCTTTTCCTGCTCTCCTCCCCCCTCCACCCCACTAGCCCCTGAACTTCAAAAATAATTAATAAAAATGATTCTGCCTTCATATTTTGTTAACCCTCGTCCTGCTAGGGTTAGGACGCACGCAGCAAAGGTGCTTGCTGAAGGACCCAAAAGGTCACCCACTGCGCTGGCAGTTTAAGCTAATTTCACCACAATGTGGTTAAGTGCTTTGGGGGGAGTTTTTTATTGATTTTTATATATATATACTTTTTTTTGCAACAGCAGCATTTTTTTTTCCTTGCAACAGCTATTTGAGGTGAGTTCCTGTGTGCAACATGCTGTTAAAATAACCCCATCAGCCCGTGGTTAATTTTACATAGGACAAACACTTCTGAAGAAAGAAAAACGGCTTCCTTACATTTAGGAACCCCACCTGTCCAGCCTGCTGACCAGCGTCGGGGCAGACAAGTTGGACAAACTCTTTCAGAGTCTCCTGAGGATGATAGCGGATTGCTGGGTGTGAGAAGTATGGCCCAGGCTGTTGAATAATGGGTGATGTTGGAAAATGAAGAGTCGATGGTGTTGCATGTGGACTTGCTAAAGGAAAGAAAACAAAGACGTTATATATAGTCGAGTTTTGCCTTCGGAAAATAAAACAGTTTTAAATCTACTGTAGTTTTAGTCTTTTTAAATGTACGGTTTATACATCTGATTGTCACGATTGATATATGAGACCACATTGTGTCCTACGCTCACTTCATCTAGGTCCTGAAAATAAATGGAGCCAGACATTTTAACGGATTTTCTGTGTTTTTAGTGGACATATATAAAGCAACCCACAGTTCTTGGTTAAAGTGACAGCTATTCATCACCTTAAGAGCAGTCCTAATGAATCCAGCAATAAAAAAATGTATTTGGGAGATTAGGGTTAAGTTCCTTGACATTTCATTTAACTTGGATTTGCACATATGAATCCGTTTTTATATTGCACTATAAATGGCTGATAATTTAAAGATGCTCAAGCACTTCTTGTTGGGGTTTTTTCACCTCAGTTTAGGAACATTTATTTTAAGTAACACATTTCAGGCTAATGAGTATGCACAACGTGGCGAGATTGTCTGGAAAACTGCATTTCCATTTCTCCAGAATAATGTTGGGTGCAACTCTTCAACAAGCCTCCAGCTCACACTCGGGAATGATGTTTGGTGGATCTGGAGGCCAACGAGGCCACAGTGAAAAGCTGGCAGGAGGATGGGCAGTGAAGGTGTAATGTACCCAAGCCCGCTGGCGATGACAGTTTTTACCCTCAGTTGACTTCAGCAGAGTGTGCAAGAGCAGCTGAAGACAGAACAGTCCTGTCCTATGTTAGGTGACACCTCTGACCCATTCCTTGGCGTTCTAGTTATATTGGGTTGGATCTTTGCTGGCCAACAGTTGTTTCCACTGCTAGTTGTCACCACGAGGTAGCAATGGCCACCGTTTGTAGTGCCATGAATTCTCCTTTTCCTCCCTAAAATGCAAATGTATCCTTCTCAAGAGGGGCCAGGTGATCATGAGCTCACCTTCACACTATAGATTATCCCTCACCAAGAAGGGATGATTATATCCCCCTGGGGATGCTCCTGCAATGAGTTTGGAGTTTGCATGCTACTCCATTGAGCTTTCTGGGGTGTCTACGTGCACACGTTACATTTGTACTCTAAACATAAGTGATTAAATACAAAGTTTACAAGGCAGCTGGCGGCCTGCAGAAAGACATGGCTTGGCTTTGGAGCAAGCTAAAATATATGAGTGAAAAAACAAGCTGCAGGTGCTTTGGGAAAACTTGGAGAGATGCAGAAAACAAGAATGAGCACTCCTTTAACAGGGAATGTTGTCAAAAAGCCTCAGTTAAACAAAAGCTAAAATCTGTGTCTTAGTCTTGCTCACTGACAGTTTAAGAATATGACACTTTACAAAAAAGTTTTTTTTTGGTGGGAAGCATTATTCAACCATTAACAAACCCAGAGCCTGAAGATGTGAATAAAAATGTAGCACAAAGAAAGCAGCAAGCAAAGCTACAACATTAACCTGTGAACCTTCATTAGGGGTTGACTGGACAGCACTTAGAGTATTCTGCACTTCTATCCCATGACTCCATATGAATGATTGCTTTGACACCACCACCACCAAGAGCTCCTCTCCCACCGAGGATGCTCTGGAGAACTGGCATCTGCCCCATGAAAAGCACTGTGAACAGGAGCTGCCACCAATCTGGTCATCGGGCCACAAAGGCACCATTTCCAGGTGACAACCATGCAAGGCAGCAATTCTTAGTCACTGCTGATGTGGGATGAACATGAAGCTCAAAGCCCTGCTGCACCACCAGCAGCCCCATGAGTCCTCCTGGTCTGCTCCCCTTAAATGAGTTTAAAATGCTCATAACAGAAAGAGCAATGCATAGTACATGTGTGATGTGGACTGCAGCCCATGCAGCAGGGAAACATTTCCAAAGGCAAGCAGAGGGATGAAGAAGCCAAAGGGAGCGTGCAGCCTTCAGCTATGGTCCAAGTGGATGGGCATCCAGTGCTATCCCTCAGATAGTGTGAGTTATACCTCCACTGCAAGAGTCAGATAGTTCTCTGCTGGTAAAGGGCCTAAACCCTCAAAAAGGATGAAACAAAGACTGTTTTCCTGTCCTTGGCCTCCTGAAAGCAGCTGTATCTCCAAAGAGTGCTATTAAAGGCAGAAATAATGTGGGATTCATCTTAGTAAATGGGGTGCCTATCACGAGGCTCATCTCAGATAGTTATCTGGGAATCAATGGAGAGCTACTAAATAGATGGAAGCCAAGGAGCCATTTATCTCACGCAGAAATAGACCACTGCATTTGGGTAGATGAATCACTCCTTCGACTTCATCGACACTATTGAGCGGCTCGCCAAAGCAAAGGAAGGGACCCCATGGTTGTGAGCCCCGGGTGCAGACACCTCCAGGGCAAATGAAAACAATACCTGCCTTTCCGGAGACGATTCCACCGACGTGCCCGCCTCTGCGCTCACTTTCTCCACCTCTGTATCCGCGGAGCTTCATTAATGCCACTTATGTCATAACTCATTTACATGTATGAATGTCTCACTACCTTCTCCCTGAATTAACAGCGAGCTTAGAGCTTGTCAAAATATTTTGCCAAGAATGTTTATTCAATAAAAACTGGTGGTAAGAATTTTGATGACTGCGAAAAGATTTTCATTGGGAAGCAGCGTTTCTATTCTTTTGTTGATACCAAACACAATTTTCCTATTTTTCCTCTTCCACTCCTTTATATCTACTTTTCTATTTCCCCTCTTTGCTTGAGAGCCCAATGGAAGATGAAGGTTGAAGATAAAAGTGAAAAAGTTTCCATGGAAAATAACAAATTAAGTTAAAAAAAAAAAAGGGATTTAAAAACCATTTATTATCCAAGTTTCATTTTAGCACTAGGTCTGTTAACACTATTGAAAACTATGATGTCCGTGCACTGTCCTATGTGCACATCTGGGAACAAATTAATTCCCTTTCTTCCTCCGAGTGGAAAAAGAGAAAGCAACATAGCAAGGAATGAGCAACTGCAGCCAGAGAACATGGGAAATTCAAAACCAGGCTGGAGACCTCTCCGCATGAAGCCCTTCCAAGGTGCGTGTCTGCATGGAGCTGGGCTGCTCTATCAAAGATGTGTTATGACTATCAGCAGTATTTATAGGCCGGTAAGCGTGGGGTCATTCTCTGCTGCCTTTGACCTCCTCAGCATGTCAGATGAGCAAACAAATTGGAAAACATTTGCCAGGGATCTTCCCGAGGAGAGGGTTTGGTGCGAGATGGGAGGAAAATGGATGCAGAAATGGTACAGAATAACTCCAGAGGAAGGAGGAAAGAGGGGCTCCCGCTGGCTGCTCAGCTCCAAGGGCTCCTGCCCATCATGAGAAGGAGGAGGGAAACCAGACTGCTGTCAGTCCTTGGCCTGTGCCATATACTGGCACGAAGGATTTGGTTTTCTCAGGGGAGATGGAATAGTTTAAGAAGTAAGGAAGGGTACAAAGGTCTCCAAAAGATTTGGTTTTGCAGCCTCTCACTGGGAAACACCCAACTGCTCCTGTGGCAACGGGAAGGGCTGCTGAACAAGAAGGAGCCTCTGTTACTGTTAAACTGATGAAGGTTACAAGCACGGCTGCCATTTGCTGGTGTGGTTGAGTAAAATGCTAAGCTCTAAGCTGCAGAAAGACCATCAGCTCAACGGCTACCTTGTTGCCACCAACTCTAGGGACGTAAACCCAGACTATCTGGTGATGGAGGTGCCCAGAAACCTCACTTGGCAACCAAGATTAAGGTTAAAACTGAGTTTCCAAACGTAGAACTCCTGACCAACATTTTTAATCAATTAAAGGATGTGAGCTGGCACAGACTTCCCATTCCGGTTGCTATTTCCCCCCGTTTTTCCTGAAATATTCCATAAAAACTCACATTTCCCTCTCATTTCCTGTTATTCGAACCGTATCACCTCATTCTTTGCAAGGCAACTCCATAAAATTCTTTCCAGCCTCTCTGTATTTTCCCTGAAGCACAAAGTTACCAGCAATGCTGCTTTATGACAGGATTTTAGCTGCCTCTTTTCTACAAGCCATCACATAGACTCACCCACGTTGGTCAGGGACTCCTCTCATTATAAATGTGGTTTTTGGCATCAGCTTTTCAGATCAATTCCTAATTCTGCGGGAGAATCCCAAGCAATGCAAGCAGTAAAGCAATGCCAAGAGTCAAACCTGATCTGCTTCCAGATGTGGCAATATTTTTGACTCACATTACAAAAACTCTGCGTGAACCACCGCAGCTTCATCTTTTACATGAAAATTATTAATTGGTGATAATCAAGTGGAAGCAATTGAAACTCCCAATTCTTCTGCTTACCTTAATAATGACATTTGCAGGTCAGAAACTTGAATGTTATTAACATGATCCAGAAGAGGCTAATGACTGAATGTAAAATCCTCATTTCCAGGCAACTTTTTATCTTCCTAACCTTACTGAAAAGCCTCTACCAAACAAACTGGACTGGCTGGACAGACCCTACTTCTTAAGAGCAGCCCCACCTCTGTGCTACAATGAAAGCACACTTGCCTCTGAAAGCAACTAGTGACCATTGGCAAACCACTAGACCCATGATGCTCCAAAGTGTTCAATAAAAAATGATAAAGCCATCGCTTCTGAAAACCCTGCTTGGAGTCATGCAGGTTTTCCTGCCTATATGAAGGGGCAACCACTACCTATTTGCTTCTGCTTGGATATTACATGTCTCAGTCAGTGCCTGTAAATTCTTAGAGATATTCAAAGGGAAGATAAAACAGAGATTTTTGTCTATTATTTATTTACTTATTGACTGCTTATTTATGTGCCCTAAGCAGCTCCATGCTGCCAAGCCATTTTTCTCCCAGTGTCTTTCAGCCTGTGACATTTATACTTTATTACTGACCTCACCAAATGATATAAATTTTAAGTTCTACCACCTGTGAAAAAAAGTTGTGTGTTTCAGAGTCAGAACTTCATCTCTACCTGCTGTAGGTATGGAGGAGTAGGGCTATCTGGTGTTATTAAATCTGCTATTTGTGGAGGGAGGGGCTGGAGGCAGGAATTATCCTTCTATCTCAAGACAGGCATAAATATTTCAAAGCACACATGATCCTAATTCCACTGCAGCTCATCTGAAACCTCCCAGACTTTTTATTGAAAACGAGACGATAATGTATGGCGGCCTGCAACAGATATACCAACATTTTAAAACTACTGCTGTTGGGCCAAGTCATTATGCACTGCAGCTGTTGCAAAGCTCTATTGCTTTTCTTTTCAGCATTTGAAGGACTTTGCACTGTTTGCAGTGTAGAAGAAAGAGGATTTTTCACAATGTGGAGTTCCACTGTCTGAGTATGAAGCCCAGTGTTTTCTTTCTCCTTCTTGATTTGTAGTAGCCAATGCCAAGCTAAATTGCTAATGAAATAAGTCGTACTCTCTGATTAGATTAGCCTTCGCAGGTGTTGGGCAAATGAGGAAGAGATAAAATTGCAAATTGTATTGAATTGCATGATCAGATAATAATGAATCAGTTAATTTGCAGCAGGTTATAGTTTTCTGCAGATACAGAGGCTCCTTTCCCAGGCTCACACCTGCAGGACTCTGACAGATTTATCTGCTAGCACAGCCCAATACACAGCAAAGACCTCCTGATCCATTGGCTTTTCCAAAAAGCCTTGCCAGCTCCTCCAGGACCGGGTGACTGGCTGAATCTTCTTTCTCAACCTTGTTTGAAGTCTTTGGAAGGGTCTTTCTGGAAGGGTTCTCTTGTCCCACCGAGGCCAAGATTGTCACTACTCTGTGTTCTCCACCTGTTCAAGGAAGTAGTGGTCTGGGCATCCAAAACCACAGGCACTAGGGCTCGTCCATCAGCTTTGACTGACAAAGCCCTGGCTTCGCTAGGGCACAACATTCAGATACTTCCTGCATAAAGTGATAATTAAGTTTACTAATAGCTCATTAAACATTGATCAATCTTCCTAGAAATAGCAATGCTATCATTATAATGCAATAAGATCATATTTATCAGCTTGTTTTGAGGCCTTTATAATTGGCTCCATTACAATAAAGAAAGTCTTTTTTAAAAAGTCATTTCCCTGGAAATGTTAGGGAACAGTTTGTTCTGCTAGATATTTCCACTTCAGGCATCTGAGCTGCATTAACTCCCTGTGTGCTGTAAGGCTTCCTCTAGCATTAAACTGGTGCAAGTGCCAGTTCAAATTATGCAAGATGTATCCCACCCTTTGTACCCCAAAGGTACTTATTCCCAAAATTGACCATATTAGAGCACTAATTGGCTAAGCCACCAGGCTGGCTGATGTGAAATGCTTTCAAACACCATGAAACAGCTGTGTTTATCGGAAATATGAAGAGTGACTTTTTAATAAGGAGATCTGGCGATAATCCAAATTTGTTGAAAGGAACTTACACTTCTGTGTATAATACAATACAAGAGGTAAAGAATAGAAGCCTAAAACAATAGCTTTAAGCTCACAGATTTTTGTGATGAAAGCAGTTGCCCAAACAAGAAAAAAATAATTAAGAAACTTTTGGGCTGGGATTTGCAGAGGTCCTGAGAGAATTCATTAAGTGCTTTTGAATTTCAATGGGAGTCCATGTAACTCTTTCAAAGGTTTCTGAAAGTCCCCAGTTTTCTTACAGCCCATTAAGAAAAGAATCAAAGGTGATAAATGTACAGCAAACTCTATAGCTGTCTCATTGAGGGGAGCAAGGACTTGTTCCCACTCAAATACGGAGCTTCTGATGATACGACTGATCATCAGTCCTGAGAGTAGCCCATTGGGAAGAGGTTTCCGATCACCAAGAATCCTAAGCACTGCCTAAGTTCCTAAAGGATGCAGTAATATGTCTATCATGAGGTCCATGGATGAGCTAAATTGAAACTGATGCTGTTTCTGGATTCTCATTCTTGAAGACAATACTTGGAAATCACAAGGAAATGAGAACAAAACTTGGCCTTGCCTTCTTTGTATGGGTAAGATTTGGATACCACTGATATTTACTTCCCCATTATGTAGACAAACATAGGTGAAACATCCTAAATATAATATATATATATATATATATAGCTGCTAAAGCAGGAGATATGTAAATACCCTAAGTACGATGCATGGAGGTTCTGTTCCTGTTCATGGACTTCAAGGAGGAACTGAGCTGCAGAATGTTCCTCTTGGCTCCTGAAGTCAAGTGCAGGGGGGCTGAAAAAACAGATCCAAGGTATCTCCAAGCTGGGGCTGGATATCATCCCCCTGTTACTGCTTTTTAGACCACGGTGGTATAGATCACCTGGACTCTTTGTTCAGAAATCCCTTTGGGTAAGAGAGATTTTGTAGGAAGTGGAAGGCAGAAGAATCATTTTTTTTCCTTTTTTTTGGTTTTTTAACCAGGGCTTATGAAGCCCCGGGCCAAGAGAAATATGCTTAACACTATGTTTAGGCACAGGATTTTTTGGTATACTCTGGATTTTGACTATCCGAGGCTGCATTTGAATTACTGTAGAGCCAAACTTGGTGCTGGTTCCAGACTCCTGCATAGGCAGGGGGCCAGTTAAGTTAGCTGCTGTTTTGAGCAGATTGTTTTAAAACATAGCAGAATTCTTGTACCTTTGAGAGATCGAAATTCTATACAACTAACTAAAAAGGTACCGAAACAAAAGCCATCCCCGTGGAAAGCGTTCCTCCCTTCCAAAACCATAGCTGGAGGTCAAAGAGAATCATTTAACCGGTTTGTAGAATTCCTATTCCACATCAAATGCTGGCAACTTTTGCATATTATTATTGTTTTTAATATGTGTGCTATATTCCCATATATGAGATAACAACTACTGCTAGGAGAATATATCATGTCTTTCGTATAATGAAATGCAGTTGATAAGTTTACAATAGAAATGTAAATTCTCTTAAAAACCACAACCTTTATGTGTGTGATGATACAATTCTGCTTTGATACTAAAAAGGGCATGGTAATGGAATCTGTGACTTTGGAGTGATATATTGCTGTTAAGTTAATAGGACTCCACATTCCCATTTCTAATATCAGTGTTTTTTCCCCCTTTCATTCTGTAGATGGTAAGCTGATACTACATAAACATTGTTAAAGCTATAGTTCCACGCTACAGTAATTCACTTAACTTTAACATGATTTATGGTTCTGTCAATAGAGGAGGTTGAAAATCCAGAGCTCTCATGGAACATGGGTTCCATATTTAAAGTAATAATGTGCTTTTTGTGTGTGTTGGAAGCTGGAGGAATTTAGCAGGGAACAGAGATAAAAATATTACAGTTCACTGCACTGTTTAGAGCATATAGTCTAACCTCACAGATGCGTCGGAGCGAGCAAAGAAACTGAGCCCATCATCACTAAAAGCATGGTTAAAATCCCCTGGTTTATAGCACGTTCTTTTTACATTCATTTTAGGGCTGTATGTCATCCTATTAGTATTTTTAACAGCTCCCTTTTCAGTGTCTTGCTCAGTTAGATCAGCTCCTTCCATGAGGATAAGTTGGAACGTAGGTCCACTCCGTTAATCACCCCCTGCTCTCCTTTCTGGCACTTAACCCTCCAGGCATTTTGCCTCTTCAGGAGATTAAGCGACCAAGTCATCTTGTTGCTCTAACATGTCCTCACTAGAGCAACATATTAGCACAATTCCTCTGCAGAAGAGCCCTCTTTAGAAGTTTGCTGCAGGGATGACAAATTAACCCAGCATGGTGTCCCACACATCTATCTCAGCACAAATTATTAGTGTAATAGAGCTTTTAGTTATGCATTTATCTAGTAATTATTGAACGGTTATACAAAACGAAGCTGAGCAATCATGGCCCTTTATGAGGCATTCTCAGTGGGTGGCCTTACAGTTAATTTAGGATAGGACTGTCTAAGCAGTTCACTCGCACACAAATTAGCTGAACAGTCTGCTCCTTTAAATATTTCCTATGTCACAGGGTAACTCTTTACAATACAACAAAGGTAGAGTTTTAATTACACGGTTCCTGACTTTTGTTTAGCTGAAGCTTTAACCGTTTGCGAGCCTTTCTCTCTCTCCTCCCCTGCCTGGGACACGGCAGTTTGGGAAGTTTGGCTAGGGTACGTCATGACTACTAAACCCTGACCTTGAGGCCATCTGTTAGCAAACTGTTTCCTCCAGCTTTGTGTTTCTGCAAAGTGAATGAAGGCAGAAAATCACAACCTTTGCCTACGTGTCTGGCTAAAACCAGGTAAGCCTCCCCACATGCTGACATGCAACTGGGGCTCTGCTTTGCACTGCTAGCCAATCTGTTGGCCAACGTTAGGCTGTTTTCAGTCTCGACTCAACTGCCATAGGCTTTCTTACCGTTACAGTGTGGCTCGTCTCCTCTCTGGGCTGTCTTACATTAGCATACCTACATTTGAGATGTACTGAACTTCCACTGCTTTGTTTCAGTCAAAACTCTATGGAAAGTAGAAGGTGACGTTAGTGTGGGGGCTGAGGGCCGCGAGCGGCAGCCAGCGCGGGCTGCGTGGCACAGGCTATTACAAAATGTCCTTTTGCATTGTGTAGCTCTGAAGGGAGTTAGAGGAAATCATCACATTGATTCATTTCGAGCGAGCTGGCGGGACAGCTAACAGACACGGATATTTTGGTGACGCTGCAGAGAACAGAGAAGGGCACAGCTTCTTCCCAGGCCTCTGACAAAGCGTTTGCTGTATTGGAACTAATGGAGGGTTTCCCTGGTAGGCCTCTACTGATAAAAGTCTCAGTCGAAATGCTCATTATGGAAACACAAAATGAGAACCACTCCCCTGGTTGATTTTCATCCCTTCCTCTCTTTCTGTTCACCTACCGCTTCCTTGCTTCTCCTCTTTGTGCTCTGTCTTGTTTCTTGTAATTGCGTTCCTCCTTCAGTTATCTTCCTAACATATCATCTCATTCTTGGTTTTTTTTTTTTCTTTCCCTTGCTTTGCTGCTCTTGGCTTGTGGGATCCACGCTGTCATACTCTGTGGAAATGCATGAGTGCTCTGCAGCACAAGCTGCTGTGTATCCCAGGCATACAAAATCGTGGCCAATTTAAGGTTTCAGCCAGCTCCAGATACAAAGTCACTAGAGTGTAAGCAGCAATACATGGAAACCTGAAACCACTTACGTAAATATTGCTGTCACCCACAGTATTTAAATCCTTCACTGTCTGGTAAAAAGTTTGAGCAGGCCAATGCTGAGGAAACTTCCAAGATGCCAGCAATACAGTATGGAAACACAGACCACCCAGTATCATCTCACAGGTATGTTGCTTAGGAGATACAGATATAACTGTTTGAATTTCCAATGTTTTGAAATATATTCTCAAACTGATAGTGGTGCTAAAGCCACCCTATAGGTGATCAATTTACCATCTGCCAGACGCTGAATCCTAACCACGCTGGTCCAGAGAAGACATATGGTGCATTCATAGAGTCATGCCCAAAAAACTGCCATCATCAAGTGAGGCTCCATGAATCACTTTGCTAGCTTATCACCAAAGAAACTTGGATCTTGCCACCATCTGTTGGAAGTAGTGAGGAGTCACTGAAGCATTGGCATCCCTGCGCCAGCACTCACCGCACATCTGGTCCTTTGGTCAGCCAGCTCAGATCCTGCTGGCTACTGCCCAGCTGGGCTGAGGACTGGCAACAGCACCAACGCAGGCTGAAAACTAGTGCACAGCCCTCCACAACACACTAGAGTCCAGCCAATTCCATGAGAATAGAGGTTTTGCAAGTGGGTTCATTGAATGGAGCACCTCACAGCGCAGAAATCCTCTTAAAAATCTATTCCTCCTCCAAGTTCTGCTCCCAAAATAATTCATTATGATATCCCTGGGAAGGGTGCTGCATATCTTTGGATATTCCCAGCAAAAGATGTGCACTGTGTTCTGAGGAATGTTTGGAAGTGTTTGAAGGATTCAAGAGAAGTTACAAATCACTGCATGTCATTGACAACACCTGCCATGAATAGACCACAGCTTTTTCCCTGCTCTCTCTCTCTTTTGATCATGCTCCACAAGTGCTTCTCATTTACCTATCCAAATGATCAATTTGCACACAGGAACATCAAAAGGAGAATGGACCTTCTTGTAATTGTTTAGTTGGCTCAGGGGTGTACTCTGATTTCGACCTACTTACTCATGACTTTCACTGAAATTTCTCTGCAGAATGAAATGTAAATCCTGCGCTCTCTTTTGCTGAAGACCACACAGAATGACCTGCCATAAGCCATTTAGATCCTGTAGATGTATCCAAAGAGAATTCAGCATGTGTGTACTATTACACCCGTAATTTTCATACAAAAAAACCCCACTAGAACTTCTTGTAACTAATTGCAGATATGAGATGCTCGATGATTCTTACATGATTGCATTTCACTTCTAAAGTACCTGAAAAAAGCTTCTCTCTTTGCTTATTGTCCTAAAGTGCTTTGGAGGGAACAGAATAAAGGACAAAGCTGGATTTGCAGAAAATAATCCATTTCAGTATATGACCCTCTACTAATAGAATGATTGCTGTAGAATAGAAATAAACACAGCCAATGTGTTGTGAAAGAAGAATACTGAAGAGGGATGTCCAAAAAAGAACAACAGATGAAATTTGGAACAAGATTTTTCCAGGATGATGACACTTAAGGAACCATGGACGAATTCAGAGGATTTTCCTGAGCGTCTGTAACTCTTTGTGAACAAGCCTAAAACAGAAGACACTTTGAAAAGACGGTGCAGAAAAACAAATTCTGCTCAACTTATTAGAAGCTGCAGTGAATAGAAATGGTGACATTTTCCTCTGGAGTTAGTAAAGACACCTCCTTTGAAACAACCAGATTTGTGCATGGGAGTCATTGCGTGGCTCTTCTGAGTTCTGCCAGGTTTGGGATGTTCTCAGGTATCCCCAAGTGCAGAGAAAAACTCTTGTGAAAACAGACTGTAGATTAGATTTAAACAAATCTGACTACTCATGTATTTGCTTTCTAAACCAAACAAACATTTAAAATACAAAGGCTTTAAACAGGGGCAAAAAAGTCATTTTTAGATGTTACAAGTACAGAAAGGATCTATTAACTAATCGATCAACAATTCCAATCTAAAAGCCTGAACTTCTAAAAGATAGGAAATCCATCAGCTGATGTGCACTGAATGTGATGTTAATGGAACACTCATATTATTCACACTTATATCACCAATTAGCAAGGCTTTTAAAAGAAGAAATGATATATTTGCCAGAGAGCGCAGATCCAGATCTCAAAGGATTTCTTATATCTGCATAAAACTTGGATCTCAAAATAGCTTTTGAGGATCTAGGCGCGTGTGTCTCAGCTAGTAAATAATTTTTATGGGATTAACCAGAACAACTCAAACTGCATTAAGAAGGGTTAGCAAAGCACAAAGAGCCATGAAGCACCTCCTGTGCTGACCTGCTGTGAACTGAAGGCTGCTGCAATTCCACCACTTCATGTTACACACCTGGCTCTGTGCAGACGAAGAGGTTACCCCTGGTGGGTGCTGCCCTTAGCAAGACCACGTGAATGCCAGCAGACATTGCAAGATGATTTCTAGTATGAATTGCTAACGTGTCTTTTCAAGCTTCACCACTCAACAGAGCTCCTCTAACCGAAGCAAATCTCTTCTAAATGAAGTAAAATGTCATAGCAGAAAGAAACATGTCACAACCATTCACTCTTAGTTTTCTGTCTTCAAAAAGAAGGTTTGCAAGTGCTATGCCCAAGTGTGTTCCTATCCAAGTGTGAGCTGAGAATTTTTGTATTCAGTTTGCTAAGTTAATGCAGATGTATCTTTCTTAGAAGTTTATGAGCACGTCAAGACCAGTGAACATCTCTTTTCCTTGGAAGGTTGGTGAGGACTGTGAAGGGAACCAACAAAGCCCTGCAGGAACAACCTCAGAGGGGTCCCCTAACAAGGAGGGTCTTCAGCACTGCCACCAGTGACACAAATGCTAAATGGCTCGTGGGGACAAAGCAGCCGTGTGGGGCATGGACCAGAGGTGAGGGATGAGTCCCTGTCTTGAGCAGCTAGACTGAATCTATGGTATATGTTGATATAAGCAGAAAGACAACACGAGACCCTGTCCCTTTCCCCGCCCTCTTCCAACAAAACCCCCAGGCCCCCAGACGCCAACATTTCCCCCCTTAGGAAATGCAGAGTGGCCATGGGGACTTCTGGCAGGTGGCCCAGGCTATCTCAGCACACGCAGGTCTTGGCGAGGAGAACGTCCAGGTGAGGAGCGTTGGGAGCAGAGCCTCTCCCCGGGCGGCTCACACGCGGCCACCGCTTTCCGTGGATCTTTCCGTGGAAAGCGGTGGGGACGGTGGGCGCTAACGCGCGTGGCTGCCTGGGGCTCCTGGGGAAGGCCTCACCTCTGGGTCCTGTAATGACAGGTCGATGGTGCTGTGTGAAAGCCGTTCCGAGGGAGGAGGTCTGCGAAGGCGAGGGGCTGCTGAAACCAGACTTCTCT
The DNA here is from genome assembly GCA_032353885.1 of Nothura maculosa. Classification (NCBI taxonomy): domain Eukaryota; kingdom Metazoa; phylum Chordata; class Aves; order Tinamiformes; family Tinamidae; genus Nothura; species Nothura maculosa. The sequence goes on along the minus strand of JAUBOD010000278.1, from coordinate 324,778 downwards.
GACTTCTTTAATGTAGTTGGCGATGGCATTCCTGGCAAGAATGATTGATAAGTGCAATTTAATAATGCTAGGTCATGGAACGACAGCCTATGCATCGTGAAAGTGGGTGCAGAAGCAGCTAGAGAAACTTAAAGGACAAACGAAATGGAACACAACGGCGGGCCGAAAGCTCGCTCTTATTTATGGTCTTTCTCGAGGAAGAAGCGGCCATGGTTTGCTCTGAGCAATGAGTACTAAAATGCAGCCATATTTTTCTTTTAAACCTGAAATATGGATAAGATGCAGCTTATTATTGCTACTGAAACCTATTCTGCTTTATTTTTAGAAATCTGTAATAGCTGAAGCATTTGGGTTTTTACGGGCTTTTTATGAGTTCTGTCTTTCACTCACTGGTTTAGTAGGTTATTGCAAATGGATCTTTTAAATGTGCTGCAAGACTCAAGGCACAACTAGAGAATGAAGTTTTCTGAGTTCAGGCTCTGCCTTTCCTTACTCTGACTTCAAAGCTATTTGAAAGTAGTATATTTATGTGGTCCCCTTTTACTTTCAAATTTTTTAAAGGGTGAATGGTATTTATGTCTTTATATTAGAAGCCACGCTGGCGTTTTTTCAGAGCTGTTATTATGCCCTTGAACTATATCAAAGGCTCCCAATGAAAATCCGAGTTGCCACCGGGGGAAACCTCTCCCATGGCCAGGCAGAACTGGGGCAATGCTAATATGACCAGTGGGATATTCTAGGGGAGCTCCTGTAGATATTGCTCCTGTTGATGCTGCTACCAAAGCCTGTGGTTCCTTCGGCTCCTATGCTGTGCTGAAGAAATTAGTGGAAAGAATGGAATTGCGATGGGGTCTTAAAACCCACGCTTTTATGCAGATGGTTTATGCTTGGGTGAAAGAGTATTGCAGCATACAGTTAAAGGATATGTTTGTGTCTGTATTATTATCACCTATAGTTTTATAGATGTTGAGGCATATGGATGTTCTGATTAGCTCTACATACCTCATTTTCAGTATATGCAATACATCAGACATTTTGCATATAGCAAAACAAAGTTGCAGAACTGTTGTAGTTTCAGGTGAAAAAGCAAAATCTCAGATAATGCTGGAAGTTGAACTTCCACTAGCTAATCAGTCAGCCTTATTTCCACGCTGTGTTTTAAAGAATTTAATTCCTAACAATGGAGAAGGAAGGCCTGGACATTATTATCTCTGGACAACGTTATTAATGTTATATTTAATAACACTATTTTTATAGTCCTTGGGATGTTGATTGCAATAGGCAGCAGCCTATTTATACCCTTTATACCCTGCACTGCTGGGATCCTAATGGTTTCAGTGAGGTTTTGCAGTTTATATTCAGAAAGTTAAATAAAGTCAGGGAGCCATTAGAGTTCCAGGGAACTTGCTGTTGAAACTGCTTGCTGCAAGGGTCTTCTGTTGTGGTGGCTGTCACCTCGCAGCAAGAAAAGTTACATATGTGTGGGTTTTCTTTTCTAAATAAAAGTTTAGAACTGGCAGACTATTGTGCAAGAGAAGCACATGGGTTGTTTTTATTATGCTTTTTTTTTTGTATTGCTTTTAAAGACTTTGGGATAGGAAGAGAAGCAAACGAGTCGCTTCAGCCTGAGGGGAAGGAAGGAAGGTGGAAATGCCCAAGGGCTGTAACGCTGCTGGGCGGGCTGGTGTTCGTATCCATTGTGCGGATGTGCAAAAGGAGTCCCAGTGGAGTCTCCATGGGGAAGGAAGCTGGGTGGCAGAGATGGGATGAGCAGCACCAGCAGCTCAAGCACCAAGTCAAGGGGGAACGAGGACTCGAGGGATGCAGCACGTGACGGGCAGAGCAGGCGCGGTGCATGCACGGGGACACCTAAGAGCTGCTCCTCCGCAGTGCCGTGCAATGCAGGGCAGCATCGTTCCAAGCTGCAGCAAGTGCATGCGCTCGCACTCAGCACGCTGCAACCTGAGGAGCTTCAGGGAAAAAAAAGCAGAATGACCTTGGACTTACAGCAGTGCTGAGCAATGTCCTTCTACTGCGGGGATGGGTTTTGCAAGGCTGACACAGCCGCCGGAATGTGCAAAGGGAGCCTCGAGTGTAACGCTGCGCTGCGAGACACTGAGCAGAGCGAAAACTCGAAGCCTGGCTAACTGGTTCCTGGTTTTTTATATTTATTTATTGTCATTATGATTGCCACTGCTATTCTACCACTGTTGTTGTTTTTATTTGGGCATGTTTTGAAATGCCGTGGTCTTGAAACAGTCCGGCTCTACCATGTTTTTGTTTTGTTTGAGGTTTGTAATGACACATTTTATCAGGAGTGATCACATCCATCAGATCTCAAGAAAAAAATGGCTGCTTCTTAGTTCAGAGCAATATGCAAACAGGAGCTTAATTACTTCACTTAATATTGACCAGGAGAAAGAAGAAGACGAGCTTGCCAGCTCATTTCCAAAGCATGTTTTGTCCTTTAAGAGGGAAGGGTATGACAGAAAGTTAGGCAGTGCAAAGCAATTAGCATCATTCACATATTATGGTGCGCTAGCATGGGGCTCTAGCAGCAAAATTCAAACATTCGTTGAATGGGTTAATAAAAGAAGAAATACAGTCTGCATGCAAGAAAAAGGTTTCCAAGAACAAGCCAAAATATGTCCCATTCTTCTAAATTTATCACAGCCATGTCACATTATCCTTGAGACTGCCAGGAATGTCAATTTTTGTGCAATTTAAAAAAAATATCTCATTTAGCACCATATGTTTGGTTAATGTGTCTGATATACCCTGCGTATTCTTCGGTCCATCCCTCCCTTTCCTAATGCCCGCCTTGGTTTGTGTTCCCCCCTTGCTGGGCCAGATGCTGCCTCGCCGGCCGCGCTCATGCCGCCCCTTTTGGGGATGGCGGCGCGGGCCGCGCCTTGGCCCCTCATCCCATGGGATTCTCCATGGAGGCTGCGTAGGCGCTGGACTCGAGCGGGCCCGGTGGGGACCCGCAGCCGCTCAATGAGGCCGCCTCACCAGGAGCAGCTTGGGCATTAGTGGCAGCGAGGCGCCCGCTAAGATGGATGGGCAGGGGTGGAATGAGGTGGGTAATTGCTGGCACCCATGCTGGAGACTCCGGGCCAGTTTTAAAGGTCTTCCCTTGCCTACCTAATGAGTTTGAAGGCGGTTAGTGGTCCCCAGGCCGCCGCTTCCCCTCCTGCGCTGCTCAGGGATGCAGGAAATTAAAAAGTTCAAGCTGAGGCGCGGGCGGCAGAGCCGTCCCCACGGCTCCGGATGCTCCGGCCTCCCTGCATCCATCTGCTCCCATGGTGGAGCCGGGTGCTCCTCGCCCTGCCGAATCCCAGCCCTGCCTGGCGCTTGGGGTAACACGGAGCTCATCTTCCCAGCTTAAGTGTGACGGGAGCAAACAGGGCTACTTCCATCCCGGGGCAGCTTTTAGCTACGGAAGCAGCCGACTGAGAAATAAAAACAGCCAGCGAGGGGATTTGCAGCAGTCTGAGCGGGTGCATTGCTTTAACTCACTGCACTTGTGTGCATGTGACAGCATTAATATATACATGCCAAACATATATGGTCTTTGCCTGCTCCCAGCAGCAGGAATCAGAGCTTTTTCAGTGGGCAGAGGGAGCCAGATCAAAGACCATGATGGTGCTAAATGGAACAAGATGTGCATTCTCGTATTTTTTTCCAAAAGGAAATATTAATTTGACATTGGTTTTCCAGTTGAAAAGAATTTTAATTGCAGAACACAATAAGCCGAAAATTCAGACAACAATAATCTTGAAACTGTTAGCAGCATTATATTTCTATCAAGGAATCTGTGAGCCTTTTCAACATTAGAGCTTTCTGAATTTTCATTAATTTGGCATTTCCCTAAACACACAAGTTATTTTGTTCATTCCACATCATGCATCACACCCTTCTGCTCAATGCATAATGCAAGCGTAAATGGGATCCTTGTCCTTGAGAGACTCTGGTCACTGGAGCCATGAGCGGATGTCGAAGTCTCGCAGTAAGACTTTCCAAAACTCTGCACTTCGCAAACCTCCAGCCCAAGTTTAATCAAGGAATTCACAGGAATACGTCATGTTCCTCATCTTCTAAGGGGCTCTGGAGCACTGGGATGGTTTTAGTTCCTCTACCTCCTAATGCTTGTTGGGACTAGAAATGCACCACATACATAATAGTCCTCCTTGAGTACAGCTAAAGATCTTCCAATTTTCATGTATGAGGTGGGTATTTAAATGGATGAGAAAATGATGTGTGAAAATCGAATGCACAAAATCCTTCCCAGACCAAAATCAATGTCTGTTCCCCCACTTCCCATGAAGCTACGTCCTTGCTGACAGCGGCACCGGGATCAGGATCAGCTTTGATGAGGTGAATGGAGTGCCAGCGGTGGCAGAGGACAACGCTTCCCTTGCTCTCCCGATCCAGACCTACACAGCCTAAACATCCATCCCATCTCCCTCTTTAGTGGCTGGCCTTCTCCTGACTGCACACATCCTAACCAGTAACTCCACATCAAGCTAGGCACATTGGTAGTCCCACTAGCACTCATCTCAATAGGCAACTTCTGGAAAATTATCCCAATGTTCCCAGCAGCTCTCTGACACTAGAGTCTGGATGAGATTATGTAACAAAAGCTATGGATGAAACATGGTTTTGCTCTCAAGGGACACTATGAGGAGCAATCAAGGAAGCTTGGATATCACCAGGTGGACGATGACCACAACAACATGCAGAACAAATAAGATGATGCAGAAAAACAAGTTGGCTGTTGAAGAACAAAGCAAAACAAAAAACAACTGATACATAAAAAGAATTTTTGAGGAATTTCCACTCTTCTGTGAAGATTACTCCAGCAAGATCACTGAAATTAGGGTCAGCAGAAGTGCTTACGAGCTGCTTCTCTTCTGGGGAGGTCTTAACTTGTCCTCTAGGTTTCTTGCGGTGCTGTCCCTCAGGCTAACCCTGCTGATCGTGTTGCTGGGCTGACCACGCTACCCGCTCCTGCATTATTGTGCCAGGCCACACAAAATTCACTCATCTCAAAGGAAATACTCTTTATTTTCTACATCGGGAACATCCTTGGGATGCACCCGCTCCCCTGGCCACGTCTGGAGCTACTGAGACCAATGATCAACCACCTGCCAACGAGCAGCTCGCTCCACGGCACCCAATCCAGCTTAATGACGGGTGATTTTCCAGCAGTAAAACCAAAGCTCCCCGTCTAAGCACTTATCAAACTGCTGCATATGCATCGCCAGCACACGCTCCTGCTTCCTCAGAACTCGACATCTGAGGGAGCATCGGGAAAACAGAGCTAATCTATCAGCCCCCATCGGCAGCGCGGCCGAGGTGACTGCCAGATACTTAAGCAGCTCTCCAAAAGCAATGTCACAACTCCTTTTCAAGACGCTACAAAAGAAATGTTCCAAATAAAATAAAGCAAATGCACGTACGAGTAAATGAGCCAAAGAACTTAATAAAAAGAGATTGATTAAAATGAGGAGCAGAATGTTCAAAAAGGACTAAGAAAAGGTGCCAAAGGCGCATTAAATGGATTCAATGGCTTCAGGTTTTAATCGCTTTTGGACTTCTCAGCAACTTTTAGCCAGAAATGATAAGTCAAGTAAGAATCAGAATTACGATTCCTCTTAAGAGGGTTGAAATTTCTGCTTTGTAAATGTGCCCTGCTCCCTTTGCGAGGGAGAAGCACCTGCAAATACCGAGAGAAAATGGGGTGTACTGAATTTTAAGATTGAGAGACACAGTGAGCAACCTTAGCTTAGAACCCTGCTCACTGCGGCCGGCCTCTAATTTTTGGTGCCAGAGACCAAGGGACCTGCTCAAGCTCCATGCACAGCAGCATCCCTACCAGGTTGGTTCCTTCGCTCCTGCACTGCTGCCCAAGGGATTCCTTCAATCCCTAACAAACCCAGTGCAACACAAATGGCCTCCCCGTGAAACTACCTGTGAATTCACTATGTGAAAACTTTAAGGAAAAGTGTAACACGTAGCAAAATAAGAGAAAAATTCTCTCTCGGATTTCATGTTAGCTTCCGTGTCATTTTGCACTGTAAGCACATATAAGCAGAACAAAAAATGTCTTCTAATGAGGTCTTTAAATATCTCGTCATTCAGATGCTCGTCTTTAAACATCTCGTCATTTGAAATTCAGGATGATGTTTGCTTCCTTGCAAATGTTATGTGAGGGTTTTTTGGTATGCTTGGCAGGTTGGAGCCCGCAGCAGGGACAAACTGCAGCCCTCCTTAGGAGAATATACCTTTATGTGGGTGCTTTGGGGAGGGAACATCTATAGCTGTGAGGCAAAAAAGTGCCATCATAAATTTGGATGGCATTTGCAAAGCCCTCTAAAAAGTCTTTGCATATGATTATAGCCGAGGTATGATATTTTTGCAAGTAAAAGACCCAGAATAGATTTATGTTTCAACTGTATCTTCCCGAGATGCATATGGATGCTAAATTGCAAGTGATACTAAAGGGAATTTTAGTAACTGAAGAGGATGGAGTCCAAATTTCTGTTTCTTTAAATTGTCTCCAAAATCATTTCTCACTATTTGCATGCCATCAGAAGATCACTGGCAATCCAGGCTACATGTAACAGTGATGGCTACTAAATGCCAAAGCCATGAGATGGAGATGGGTAAATATGCAGATTTTCTAGACCTGTGACCTCAGTTATTGCATGATAATGCTTTTAAATGACTTTTATGATGACAAGACTACGTGTGGTGTTAATTTGGGCTTTGAAGACTTAATCGGTATACACAGCCATTGACTGTATGTTTTAATTAATAAAAGGGCTGCAGACAGGATTGAAAATAACTTAGGTAATTTAAAATGTACTGTGAAGTCACATGATTTCTGCACGGTTTGAGGTGAAGAGTTGAGATCTTATTTCAAAGAAAGAAAGAAAGAGTTGCAAACTGAACTCCTGTGCAGCAAAGCAAAAGGGATTTACAATGTGAGAGGTGAGGAGGGTCCTCATGGAACTGTTAGGTCCTGCTGTCCAGGGCTTCTGGGCATTGTGGCCGTGTGACTACCCAGGCTGGCCAGCCACAGCACTGAGCAAGTCGCCCCGTTTCTATAACACACAAAACGAATCCCATTGCTTCCCTACGGCTGCTGTGCTCTCCTGGGAAGGGTCTGTTCCCACCTGCATGCTGGAATGACCCTGGAACTGCCCTCGGGCCATGAATCCCCCTGGAAAACCCAACGTTCCCCTTGCAGAGTAGGCAGCGCCCAGCATTCCGGCTTCATTCCCAAAGGAGCTGCATGATCCTATGGCCTTGGGGTCTGCCCAGCACCTCTCTAATGAGCAACTTAAAACACGTGTGACAGAGAGGCAGCGGCCACAGGGAAAAGCTCTAGAAGCTTCATGGAAACAGGCATGGGAAGAGCAGAGGCATCATGTAAGCTCTTGCCTATTGACACCGGAGAGGCCCCATGAAAGAGACACCTGGTCCATCCCTCCCAACCAACCCCAAATGTCTAGGCCCCGAGAACAAGAGCATTGGCATCGTTTGAATAAGCACACCCACCATGTAGTGCTCCGCGGTGGTCGGGGTTTCTTAGATATCCTGATTTTATAAAAGAAAGTAAAAGAAGAAAAAAGAAACAAGGTGAGAGAGAACACTATCATATTTCGTAGCAAGCAGGATACTGTGTGAAATCTTGGCCCAGTGAAGTGATAAAGGGGGAACTTTCCGTTTGCTTAAGGGAAAGCTTTTGCGCCAATGGCAGAATTACCAAAACACCACATTGCCGAAAATGGGGGCATTTAGGTTCAATTAAGCGGTGAAAATGAGAAGGGCACTTTAGCTTACAGACAGGGAGGGCGAGCGGGAGCTCCGAGGGTTGGCGGGGTGGAGGAGGCTGCTTCACTGGACCAAGAAAGCGACAGTATGGGACAGGCGGTTTTCGTACATCACACACTTTGCTGCAGAGCTTTGCAGAACCTCGGGAACCGCCGCTCCGGCAGCATAAAACATGCCTATGGATCTTGATCTTAGGAACACAGACAAACAGCCATGCCAAATCAGATGGAAAGGGTCCACCTAGCCCAGGATCCCGTCCCCAACCGTGCTTGCTCACGGCTGCCCACACACGGAGCAGGCGGCTCCTCAGCCTCTGATTTGGGCCGTCTAAGACCAAAGTTTGTCTCGTGGTTTCGGAGACACTCAAATGCACAGATTTCCCCCCCCTCCCCGCTTTTGGATTTCCACCCCGTTGCGATGATTTCCACTAGTCGCATGGAAAGGTTTCACAGTTTGGCGCTGGCAAGGGCCACGGCCTTGCCGCGACAACGCCGCGGGAGCCAGCAGCTCTCAAGGCCAACGATGCTCCGCGTGGAAGAGCATCCAACACTTTTTCCTACGTACAGAAAGTGACGTTTGTGCTGAGGTGCTCTAAGTGGATATACTTTGGGAAGTACATATATATATATATATATCTTTTTTTTTTTAAAGCAAGAATCTGGCTGCAAATTGATATTAACATTTTTCAGTATATGTGTAAAACACATGGTTCAGAAGAATAGAAGAGAGAAACTGTCACTCACTGGGAAGCTTTAGAGCTATCTGGCTCCCTGGGAAACTGCATGCAACTATTCTGGTGTCCAAGGGTTTGACCAGTGAGTTTCCTCTTCCTGCAAAGAACGAATGCAGAAGTAACAGCGAGGCCGAGGGGGAGGTTTTTAGCCAACGGCTAAAGATCCTCCTCGTCCGCCCACTCCAGCACGCGGGAAGGAGCGAGGTGGCGGGAGCAGAACGGGGCTCGCCGCGCACCACACGCGGAGCGACGCCGGAAAACCCCACGCGCTTAGGCGGGATGAGCGACCCCTTCAACATCCTCCTCCTCCTCTCGCTGCCCGCCTTCCGGGGGAGCCTTCCAGAACTCTGAATTCTCTCATTGAATCGGTCCCTACGTGACATTTTCAGCTCGTGGGTAAAAAGGAAGCAGCAGAGGTGAGGGGCTATAAAAAAAAAGCTTATCCTTTCATTTTTGGTGACATATTGACTTTACAGGAGTCAAAAGGCACAAGTGATATAGTAGGGAGTCCCTGTAACTTTAGTTAAAGCAAAAATTAGAAAGTGATCGAAAAGTTTTATAGAGGAGAGCAGAAATATAATTTTAAGCCTCTTAAAATTGCCTGAAGTGTGAAATCAAGTAATGAACACTAGAAAAGGTTCTGTCAGCTGGAATCAAAGCTGCGGCTAGTCAGCATTTTCCTCCCCAACCTTATTACGGCAAAGATTTTTCATCTCTGCGCTCCGTTCATCCCGGCAAACAACCGGCCTTGACCTCCGCGCGGCAGCGGCCTCGGCCTCCCAAACCTCCCTTTTTTGCCTCGTTTGGGAGGCTTCTTTTGCCTCTCAAGGCTCCTGTGTGGCCGCCGGGATGGGGGCAGCCCCCAGCAGCCAGCACCAGCCTCCAGCAAGGCAGGAGGGGAAAAATGTAGTGCCATTGAGTTCTGGAAGGGGGCAACATTTTTCATGGATTTAACAATGCGATTTTTCAGAGAAAGAAGTTTTTTTGTGCCTGGGAGGCTACGGGCCAGCGTGTAAGGGGGGAGATGTTTTGTTATGGCCGAGCAAGGAGGCCGTCCTGACGGGGCGGCCGGGGGGCATTTGCCCCTTGTCGTGGCTATAGTGTATAACACTGCTACATAAATATATACATATATATTACGGAGCACAGAACAGCGAGATACATCACGAGGAAAGCTCGATGGCCGCAGCAGCCGTTTCTTCAAATACATCATCGCGACAAAAGCGCGCGAGAAGCTTTCTAATACAAAGACATATCAGAAAAAGGCATTTCGTATAAACTTGAACTTCTCCGGGTGATTAATGCTGCGCTCAACAAAGGAGACAGTGTCTGTCTAATTACATTAAATACTTATCTTCTAGGGATTGGCAGGGTGTTTCTGCTCAATGTCACTTTTCATGACAATGTAATGATAGATCCGTTTACTTACCAGTGCCATTAGCAAAAATTGTACTGTTTTCTCAACTGCCCTCATATCACAAAAATATTTGATTAACACACTGCAGCTTATCTAATACTCTAAGCAACATATTCTGCATAGTTTTCTCTCTATTAAAAGAACGAGATTACGGCTTGTAAAATTTTTATTGCACTCACACAAAAATAAATGAATAACGTGCGAGGTGCTTGGAGTATCTTTGCAGTTCACTGAGCAGGTCTATGGAATTGATAACTTTAACTTTGCATAAGATCTAGGGGGGGAACAGGCAAACCAGCAGCAAAGTAGGTGCTCTGCTGCACTCCTTCCCATCCTGCCCTTTGTTCTTATTTCCTTTTCATTTCAGGGCAGCTTTTGAAACTTCTAGTAACTCAGAGGGGGGAAAAAAAGGGGGCAAAAGAAAGAGCTTTCATTCTTTTGCTGAAAAATGGCCATGGCCATCTCCCAAGTCTTTAAAATTCACCGCCTCGTGAGGCGGCTCTTCGCAGCCAGGCTGCTGTGCCAGCACACCAGGACTAATAAACTGTGCGGGAACGTGCGCGGCCGGGGCGCTTCACCGGGCAGCAGCGATGCTGAGGAGCAGGGCTGGGAGGTACCTTGCCGTATATACTAGCTCCTGGTATTTATTAACAGGATCAAACTGCTCTCCGTTTGGCTCAGCACTCTCCACAGCTCCCTTTTTAATGGATGGGCAGGAAGGGTTGGCAGTGCCCAGCACCGATCCATGGGATGTGGCAGCTTACACCAGTCGCTATCGCAACCTCTGGCTTTCCCTAGGATCACACTAGAAAGTCCGTGCTTAGCCACTACGACACTGCAAATCGTCCTTGGAGATAGCTATTTGTAAGGAAAACAGCAAATATTTGGAAGAGGAGGGAAAAAAACAACACAGAGGAGGAGATGCCACTTGCCAGTTAGTGGCTTGTGCCATCAGGGTGCTTCATGTCGCGGCAGAAGGAGGGATGTGGGAACCTGGCTGGGCTTGGAGCATCCTCAATGGAGCCACATTGGGTGTGTAGGCCTGGAGATGCCCAACTCGGCCGCTCCATCTCCTGAAATCCCTGGCGCAGGATGGGGACGACACGGTGGCCGCGCGCGCTGAGGGCAGTGGCAGCCGCGAGGCTTCGGGGTGCCCCGCAGCCACCGGGGTGCCGGCCGGCCGCGCAGCAGCCCCCGCCAGCGCCATCCCCATCGGCAGCTTTGTGATATTCCAGGTGTCAAAGAAGAATGAAACCCCCCAACAATGGCCCGAACAAAGGGACAAAAGACGGGCGCCGCGTTGCCGAGCCCTGCATATCAATTTAATACGTGCAGCTGAGGATGCTGCAGAGGGAGCCGCGCGGGGCCGGGCGCGCGGGCAGCGGCGCCGTGGGGCAGCCGTGGGGCAGCCGTGGGGCAGCCGTGGGGCACCCCGAGCACCCGAGCTGGATGCGGGCCCTCGGCGAGCGCCCAGCACCAGATGGTGCTGCTGGCTGGAGCCGGCCACACCATTACGGCATTTCCCCAAGAGGCGCCACGGCCGTTTTTAGCCATCGTTTTTTCTTTCTTTTTCCCCTTTTTCCTTTCAAAGAGACGCTATGAATGTAAAAAAAGTAACGTTTCTAGCCATTTTTAAGCAGGTGATTCCACGACCAATGCACTTCAGCAGGCGATCCCGGGAAGGGTGCGGGGTTCCTTTCCCCATGCCAGGGGATTGGACACCAGGTTCTATTCAGCCACTGCCACTGTTTACCCCGCATTAAGAGATGTGTTTTGTTTGTGGGTTCCACACAGCATTAAAGAAAAGAAAATCCTGTAACAGCAGAGAACTAGCAAAGCTCTGTCACGGTGACACGGAGGGATGCTGCCTGCAAGGCCGCTGCGCCTTCTCATGGCCTCCCCTCCCTTAATTCTAGGGGATTGCTTTTTAGCAGAGGCTAAAAAATACTTCAATGCTTTGAAGTTCCCACTTGGCAAAGGGGACGCATGACACTCAGCTTTGCATTGTGAATTCTCCAAGCGCCAGCAGTTGCAACCCTGCCTGCACTACGGGATGCTCTCCAGGAACGAGGCTGGACACCGGGAAGCAGCAACTGGGAGTCGCCCAGGGAAGATCAGGCTTAGATGAGATGTGGCCAAGCTGAGTTCACTCCAGGAGTGAAAAAGGCACCTAGGAATGAATGGAGAGCGCCAGGGGAGCCACGGGGCACAGGGAAATGAGCCGCATCCCGTGTTTCGAGCAGGCTCCAAGGATTGGCCTCGTGCAGAGGAAGAGTTGGGATGAAGTTTTACTTCTGCTCGTTGTATTTCAGTTACAGTAAAGGCAAGTGCTAAGGCAGGGCTCAGTTTGGACCAGGTCCAAAGTGCTTTCTGCTGTTCGGAGCGAGGCAGAGCATTAATGTACCACATCAGAGATACAGCTCCTGGAGACAGACGCAGGATGCTGTAAGAAAACGGGATGTTGCACTGAGCCTGGGGGAAGATAATCCATGCATTTGAACTTCTCAAATCTCCCTGCTTCGAAACCTCTGCTTTTAAAGAGGATTCCCCTTATGAATCACAAGACCCCTTGCGCTTGGCCGTGAGTGTCACTCTTTGCAGTGTCACTCTTTGCAAGAGCCCTTGTCTGATGGAAGAACTGCAGGGTCCATCCCATCCTGCCAGCTCCAGCGGTTCCCAGTTCCACAGTTCTCTGTGGTCAAAGTGCTGGGGCAGCCCTGAACTTGAAAAAACAAACTGGGGAATGATTTATTCCCTCTTTTTGGTGGTAAACACCTCAAGAAGCATCAAATGAAATGTCCAGGCAGTGGATCTGATTCCAACAGCAGCAGCAGTTTTCCTGAGCATGGCCCGGACAAGACAGCAATCGTCTGTCACGGGATGTAGTGCAGACTGCAGCAAGGAACGGGTTACAAAAGGCTGCACAGAGCCCTGGAAGCAGCGTCCACCCAAGGCTGCCAAGCACAAAGACGTGCCCAGAGCCTGCGGCCCACGAACCCGCTCCACTCGCTGCCACAGCCCGCGAGGGGCAGCGCCGGGCGCCCGTCCCGCTGCTGCCTTCCCTGCGGGAGCGCCCGCTCCAGGCCCGCGGGGTGCACGGGCCTTGGTGCTGCCGGGCGCATCCTCCTCCTGCGGCGCTGCCAGGGCAGAGCCGGAGGCTCCCCGGGAGCGCTGGAGGGCGCGGAGCCGGGCGGGAGCGCGGCAGCTCCGTGCGCCCGACCGCTGCCGCCCTCTTCCCATCCCCAGCCGCCTTCCTCTCCCGGAGCGTTTGCACTCGGATGGAAATGTTTGCTCTGCAAGAAACCCTGTTTTCTGCTTTGAAACAAAGACAAAACCGTGTGTGCAGGCTACAGTAGCCGCGTGGAGCAGCGATGGCTGCACTGGGAATCCTAACAAACAGTGCGGAGAGGAGGAATTCTGCGTGGAAAAGGGTGCATGCTCCGTCTCCCTCCCCTGTTTCGTGCACTATTTACACAGCTGTGCTTTGTAAAATGTGCAGGGGAGCTTTTTATTATTATTTTTTGGTAATGTATTTACCTAAGATAGCCCAGCATCTGTTTTGCAGTGAGCTTCTTTCACAAAGTTTCACAGTTGCCTTGACGGATGCAGAAGGAGGTCACGGTCCTTCCTCCGTGATCCTAAAGCCATTTGTTCCAACCACGTTGCCATTCTGCTCGGCTAATTTGTGTTTTTGGTATGTCCTCTACTTGGAAATGTTCCCCCCCAGGGGCTGGTCTGGCTAGGTGAGTATTTTAGTTATCTGCTTTATAAAATGCAGAAGTGCTCAGGAATTTGCAATAATATGCATCATTTACTGGCTCTCAATATGGACCGTATATTGGCTCTGAAGACTACTAATATTTTCCATCTGCCTCCAAAAAAAGAAAGGGTTTGATGCAGCCCTTGCAACCGGTCCTTTCCCATGACTGCCTGCACAGGTGATGAAGCCTTTTCCTGTGTGCTGAAGAATTAATAAAGCTGAACATTTCCCTACCAACACACCACAGTGCATAAAATATATGCTCCTGCTTCCCAAACACATTAGAGAGAGCAAGTCTGCTGATCTCAACTGCTAAGACAGCACATGGAAGGAACGCAGCCCATTTCCTAACCAAGATCTAATCTATAGAAGACTTTATAGATCCAAGTCAACATCCTGAATTGGTCCCAGAAGCAAACAGAAAACCACTCCAACTTTGGGTAGGCAGGTACAATTCTCCCTGTGTGTTTAAGCCCTTTTGCAGCTAGAGTCCCACGCTGCACTCGCTGCAGCAGATGATTTGCAAGGGTGGCTGCATCAAGACAGAGCTCATGGAGACTCCTGCTTGAGGGAATCCAAACCAGGCATCTCCAAACACTGGGAGCTGCTGTCCAGCACCAGCCTCAGACCTCAGCCTCTCAGCTTTGAAAAGATGGAGAAAGTTCTAAATCTTCCATGTCCAAGAGAAAAAATGACTCTGTGTATGTCACATATATGTGGAGCCAGATCCCTGGTGGTCTGTTGGCTCTCATGACCCACAAAAGAGCTTTTTTTAAAATTTAATTTCAATGTTAGTCAGCAAAAATGGTACATATGGATGAACCTTTAGGCTGCTCTCTGCAGCAAAACACGCTCTGCATTTTTAAATTCAAGTTTCCTCCATGTCTGTTCCCATTTGTGGTACATCTGGAACCAGATGCAAGAAGCAGAGAGCCAGCACTGCCTGTGGGGCTTCTGCAGAACTGCCCCATAGGGAGGGATGCCCCAGGGACACAGCGAAGACGAGGCAATACGCTAAGACTTGCAGGGCACCATTAATCCATTAAAAATGGAAGTGCATCCAGGCTGGAATCTTAGGGACAAGAAGCTGGTCATGCCGTCCAGGCTCTGGACAACAAGGAACCTTGGAGAGGAGCAGAAACATTGAGGACTTCCCCTGTTGGGAACACGTCAGGAATGGCTGTAGATTGGCAGTAGGATGGCTGGGCTCCCTTTCCCCTTGTCCCGCTTGTGTGACTTCGGATCAGCAATGCCAAGAGCATGGACCGGCGTCGTGGGCCTCACGCCACTGCGTGTGCTGCCCAAGAAAAGCTGAGCCATTGATCCCGCGGTAATTCGCTGTCAAAACGACTCTGTCTATTATAGCAAATGAGCAGCGTTAATCATTCTGCTTGATGAATGTTATTGCAAAAGACTGACAATGCTCAAAGCGCCACGATTGACCCACTGCGTTTCTCCTAGCTCGCATTGAGCTCTTGATCTTCGCTGGCCTTGGCCAATTAGTTTAAGTTCTCCATTAAGGTGCGGTTCTGGAAAAGTTCTATTTAAAATAAACAACAACTTATATTGGTGAGTAACTCATCGGCTATGCAGCAGCCTGATTCTGATTGCCTGGCAGAGAAACACACACATTTTGTGCAGTATCTGATAAAAGATCTATAATGTGCTAACACAAACCTATCATGTAGCACCTGTGACTAACAGATTGTGATATCAAAGTCTTGATGCCTAAGTGCTCCTGTAAATGCATTAAACTTTTAGCGGCAGGAACTGTAGACTGCCAGTGACAAGCAGCTGATATGGTATTTCAGTAAAAGTTGATAAGTGTTATTGCTCTTAGAAGAAAAGAAAATTCTTACGTTCTTGAGAACCACTGGGCAGCTTGTGTTCTGATGGGGTACTGTAACGCAGAGAGCAGGGATATGGGACCACATGGACTGCACGAAAGGAGCAGGAAAGAAAATTTAGGAAAGAAAATCTCCCCATCTTACAGTAACTGGAGCTGTTGGGAGGACACGTGGCACTGGGGGCTGCTCTCTGTGCACCCAAACCCCCCTGTTAGGCAGGAGCATCCGCATGGGGCCACGTTTAGTTTCAGCTGTGCAGGCAGAAGCCTAAAAGGCAGCGTGGACCGAAACTCTAAGCTGGGGCCAAACACAAGAGCCTGTGAAACTGGGGAGAAATGTGAGAAATTGTCTAGAATATCTGGGACATGAGAAGAAGTAGGGGAACTATGGCTCTGCATGGGAATGGGGACATGGGGTGAATGGGAAAAGGAGTCCTAGCTGCAGCATAAAGTCTAAAAAAGCTCAGGAAAAGTCCTG
>JAUBOD010000278.1:292830-308602 GCA_032353885.1 Nothura maculosa | reverse complement strand
AGTATTATTGGCAGGGATTGTGGGTGCAGACCTCTCTGGCCCAAGGAATTGCAATGTTTCCTTGCTTTCTGTACATGGCTCTACGAACATCTGAGCAGCTTGGCTCGAGGAAGTTAATGAAGATCATGAAATTCTGATGTCTATTTATGATCCAGTGAAAATCACTCACTATAGCAAGTCTCAGAAAAATAGTGCTGCAAGATGATTCTATAATTGAACACTCCGTGTCTGAAGTTGAATGTTTTCCCAGTATAAATGCATTTTTTTTCTTTATTTTTGTATAAAACATAGTTCTGGTGTTTTTCATCATAATTTCAACAGTCAGATCCTTGAATCATTGGCAGTAATGTAGCACAATCACTGCAAACTTCTCTGAGCTCTGATATATTTTGTGATATAAAGCATCTTGATGAGCCCATAGACCTTTTGCCCAAGGATAGACTGGCCATACGCTGCATCACCAATGCTGGGACTTCCTAAGCAGATTTTCTATAGTAGGTAGTGCCAGACAACAACTGTGTTTAGGACATAAAGAATGCATAAAGAATACAATCTGGGATCTCTCTTACACCACTTTCTCTGTCGTTTCCAAGATATAATTTGGAACAGACTTTGAAAACAAACTCTTGTGGTCATCTGATCTATGCCTGAATGAGTTCTTCTGACTTGTAAGGCATAAATAAAGGGTCCTTGGTAAATATGAAGAAGAAGAATTTTCCTTGTGTGTAGAATCTGTGAGGAAGCACGCACATTCCAGGCCTAAGAAGAGAGCTATTGAGACCAGAGTTTGGACCAGTGGTCCACACATGGTTGCTCCATAACAAGTACTGGATAGAGATGTTGGACCACTTACTCAGATCACTGTAACTGCAAGGGCAGAAATACTCAGGTATGGGATCCCAGCTGCTCAGGTGTACAAAATCACACAGAAATTACTTTCAGACAGTCCCGTGGATGGTGGCAGTAGCCCGAGTTGTAGTGAGTAACCACAAGGCTGATTTTAATAGGATCTTCACTACTAAAGACATGTTCAACACACTAACAGGGAACTCTGTTGCTTGCAGCAGGTTCACATCATGGTACCAACTTCCTGCGCCTGCAGAACTGCAAAGATGTCTTTCATTAGAAGAGCACGAGTGTTCTGCATTAATAATTTGCTAACTTTTTGGAATGCCTCATTTGGTTGCTGTGGTTTTCAAGCTGAAGACACGCACAAGCTTTGCACATTGTGACTAGCAGCAGAAGAAGAGGGGTGGAGCTGGGGTGAGGGAAGGTGGCTTGGCCAGGAATGGAAAATCAAAGCCTTTCAGTAGAAGAAGGACCAGGTTGCTCCTGCAGCTTCCAACCTGGGTGCAGGGCTGGAAGCTGCTCAAGAACACGACTGGAGCGGGGCTAATCCTCCCTGCAGGAATCTCAGGCAGCACAAGGGCTGCAGACAGCTCCCACCTTTCTGGATTTACTGGATCCCCTCTAGGGAGTCAATCAACTTGTGGAAATGCAAGTACCAAGAAGACCCAAGTCAAGAAACTAATGCAATACTCTGAATTCCCATCTCACATTCTTTTTCCCATGTTGCATTTCAGAAATACAACTGAAGCAGAATAGGCAAATGCCATCCATATGCTCTGCAATAGAGTGACTGACAGAGCCCAATGTGAATTTTACTTGTGAATGGTACTTTGCTGAACTAGGGGATGCATGAGACAAATGCATCAGTGGAACACGGACACATTCCCACTCCATCTTCCAGGGCTCATTCCCTTACTGTGGAATCAAAAGTCTATACCACTAATTATGGCTTACCCCGTTACAACCAGAGCTGCCGCAGAACTGAACAGGGGCCAGCATTTGAACCCGAGTTCAAAGTCAGTGCAATGTTGCCCGATTTTCTTCCTAACATCATCTTTATCCTCTGTTGCCCTTCTTCTCCGTTAACAAGAGTTATGTACTGAAAGTGCTGAGATAAAGTAATGGTAAGGAGGATACTGCAGAAGGTATTTGAAAAGCACAAGTAATTTACTACACGTCTGCTTTGTTTTACTTCCTAAGCCTTCCTGTTGTGAAAGGAAATTCATCTTTTCTGGCAGACTCCAGCCTTTTTAGGCCCGAGAGCTCCCCGGGAGCTTTCGAGTGCAGGTAAATGGATGTGAGACTCGAAGAGTACAGTACAAGGAAGGGGGAATTAATGCGGGGTTTTGCTTGGCTGTCACGTCTGACGTATAAGGAGAGTGCTGCATCCCGGCTAGATCTAGATGTGAAAACCTGAGCTCAAGGCTGCGGTCATCGCGACGGGGCTCAAGTGCCAAGACTGGAAAGGTCATGTTGCTGGTGGGTGAAGCCCACAGGATGCAAACCCAGCCAAGTCTTCACATGAGACAGATGTCAGGGTGCTCCGAGCCCCAAAGCCTTCTATGATAAAAACCAAGAGGGATAAGACTGGATGTTCTGCGCGCACTGGAGACCCCAAGAGCAGGCATGGGGGAAGCATCCGCAGCCGCATCCACAGAGCACACAGAGAGGTTTTGTCCTCTTCTGTTCTCCTGCCAGTTTGCACATATGTTCTGAGTATGCAGCCTGCCCTCCAAAGACCACTTACAGGGGCAATCACAGGGAAGCGGAGCAGCAAGAAAGTATCCAGAAAGGGAATTGGTTCAAAAGGAAGAAATGGAGACAGATGTAGAGTGAGTAGTCACGGCTGGCGGTAAATAACCCTCTGCCTGGAGTGCTCTCTTTTCTAAGAGGAGTTCACATATTCCATTTCATATTTCCTTTCTAGGAAATCAAATCTTTGTTTTCCTGGCATTTGTTCCTCCTTTTTTTTTTCCCTTCACTATATATGTTTTCTTTCTCTATGGTGTAAAACGTTCTCCCTTTCCCCTCTCTTTGGCTACATCGTGTTCCCTTTCTCCTTTTCAGGGAGACGTCTCTCCAGCCCCGCTTGTGTGCAGGCCACATTCCTAATTCCCCTGCACTTCCCAGCCAACCCCTTCTACCTCAGCCCCTCGTGAGCCTCGAGCACCCGTCCCGTTTGCACAGAGGGTTTCCCATTTACTCCTGCTTTGCTCCCCGCTCTGATTCACAGACACTATCTCTGGACAAATCCGCCGGGAGAAAGCGCTCTACCCGGAGGCAACGAAGCCAAGCGCTGTGTTGTTATGGTTGGTGCAGATCCGAGCGCGCTGGGAGGTTGGCTGCGGCTCCTCGCTGTGCTCCTTCCTTCCCCGGCACGACGGCCATCCCGCAGACAGCTCCGCGCTTCCTTTCCTTACCCTCATTTCTTCCCCCTGCAGCTTGGCCAGAACCCCCAAGGGCAGGGTTGAGTTATGGGGTTTGGAAAGGCGGCGCGGGCGACTCTGCCAGTGCGGATGGAGGCGGCGTCTGCCTTGGGAACGAGCCGCGCTCCGCGCCGCCCCGCGCTGCCCCGTGCACAACCAGCCACGGCCACGGCATGCCAAGCCAAACACAGGGATGGCTTCAGGCTTTAAACGTCTGCTCTGAATCTCACTGAGAAAAACGGAAACGCTGAAGCTCAGGGACTCAGTAAGTTAAAACTGTGCAATCACTTTTGCTTCTAGATTAAATAAACAGCAAAGCCCCTTTCTGGACAGTGGAGATGGGAAGGGACGTATTTGAAATAGGGCAGAGCTCACAGAGAGGAATACTCTGGCTGGGCAGAAGCTAACAGGGGGTGTTACCATCATTTGTACAGCTTTCTGATGACCAAAATACTTCCTAGGCATATTGGGGCATATCTAGATGCCCCGATGAAGAATAACAAAACATTTCACACGCATAAAGAGAAAGCACTTGTGCCAAATACATGTCAGAAGGGTCAAGTGTTGGTAACAGACCCACATGTGATTTCTGAGGCCTCAGAGCAGGATGGGTTCCCTCCCTGTCACTTAGGAGGAAGAGCCTTGTTCCAGGGACACATCACTCTTGTCCTGGCCTGAGTGGACACTTCAGAACTGTCCTTCACCACTGAGCTGTGACTCCTCAGGCTCCTCTCTCCCAGCCATGCCCTTGCAGTGGCTGCTTTATGGAGCAGCTGGGAGCAGGATCTGGAGGCGAGGCTGCTGCAAAGCCTGCGCGAGGTCTCAGCGTGACGCCGCACGGACACAGCGGGAAGGTGGCTTGAAGCACATCCCACGCAGGCAGCTTTTCCTTCACAACTGCAGCAGGAGGAGAGAGCTTGGTGAATCTGAGCTACATCTAGCTGGCACCTGGTTCGAGCCCCTTAGGTTGCAAGGTGACTTCTGCTGTTCTATAGACAAGATTGAACAGAATCCGAGCTGCTTCCACAGTAAGCGAGGAAGGCTGTCAAGAACTGGTTCCTCCTCCGCCTTGCCCCTGCCTTCGGGAGGCTCAGGAAGTTTGATGTGGACAGTCGTCCTTCCTCCCGATGAGCACTCAGCAGCGCCGGGAGAGGCGGAGGAGCTTCCGTCCCCCATCCCGCTGAAGGCTGGAAGTCCCTCTGGTCCAGCTCAGCAGCTCAACGCTGCTATCTAAGCAGGACCTGGATAAGACAGTGTGATGGCCACGCGCGGGGAAACGACCAGGAGTGACGGCAGAGTTCACAGCCAGCCTCTGGCTGCTGTTTGTCATTAAGAAAGGGCAGCCTGAACTTTGGGGTGATTCAGCCCTTAATGTGACAATGACACAAGGGCAGTGACCCGGGCAGTTTCTAACCCCTCACATGGGCACGGACGGGGCTTTTGCTCCTGCTTTGTGTGCCCGGCAAGCGCCAGGTTGCGCCTGTGCCGGGGCAGGACAGCCCAGGGCGAGCGGCAGAGCCCTGGGGACGAGGCCGTCCCGGCGGGCCTGGCACTTGTCTGCGGCAGGTCCAGCCTCTCCTCCTGCCAAGGCTCCACATCTGCAGGCAATAAGGGCCCACAAGCTGGCTCCTCCTCATTAGAGCAGAGAGGGCAGCTGGCAGGGGATCCTCCAAGGGCTCCCAGGCGCCGGAATCAATCCCCTCCCAGTCTGGAATAGCCCAAATTTGGTGACTTTCTGGGCAGGCTGTAGAGCACAGCTGTTTGACAGGGTCTCTGGAGGAGGCTGTGGGTATGTTTCCTACATGAGAAAGGATATAGGTGGCTGGCCAAGTGCCCACGGAACTGATTTTAATGCAGTTCAGGTTGAATTTACTTTTCCTTTGCTGTAGAGTTCATTAGATGCAGAACCCTGGACAAACATGTGTTGTCTCTAGTCAAACCAGAAACATATTATTTCAAACCCAAGCAAACAATAAAGGCAAGAATACGTATTGTGAAAGGTCCCTTGGACTGTTCAGAGGGCCTTCTGAAACCCCGGGAGGTTGGAGGTGAACATAGCTGTCATCCAACATATATGACTGCTATTACTTTTAATAGCAACAAATATTTGAATATTAGCTGTAACAAAATTGAGGCATTAACTCCACCTATGTAAGTACTACTGACCAGGAGAAATATTTTGAGTGGTATTGAGCACCCAGCAGATATCAAGATAAGTGATCAACAGACAGGCAAGTACTGCAGTATAACCCAGATGATGATCAACAAGAAAGATCACACACACAATTAACTAAGAACAGGCAGGAAAACTGCTTCCCAAGCATTGTAAAGTTTAACACCCAGCATTATCTATTTCAATACGGAGCTTCATGGCATTATAGATGAATATGTAGGTCTCTGAGGCCTTCTGTAGGTCTCAAAAAGTGACTACCAAGTGAGCTCAAGTGTTGTGTAACACTTGAGCATCCTTTTGCCTTACAAAAGCTCAGGAACCTTTATGTAAAGGTTATACCTGTGCGGCAGAGCCCAGACCAGGGCTGTGCAATTTCTGCTAAGCAACTGTCACCGTTGTCCCAGAACTGAATCCGGACACTTTGACTGGGAAAGACAGCATATCTTTTGCTGCATTACTTAAATACTTCAGATGCTTGGCCAAAATACAGAAGTGACACACTACAAAAACATCCACAGCTGCAAGAGCAAGAGAACTACTACAGTGTTTTCATCAGATTGGCCTTCTCACAGAGGAAGCTGCAAGATGTCTATAACTGACCACCTCTCCGCAGCGCGTTCATCGTATTTGGACAACACAAGAGCAACTGGAGAGCACGTCCGCGGGCTCCTGGAGCCGGGGCTTACCTGGCTCCACTTCATGCCATCCACTTGACTGGCTGCCACTTCCCGGCGAGCGCCCTTGGCTTGTGTAGAACGGCTCCTCGCCGGGACTGTCCATCTCATCCTCCACAGACTTGAGACGTTTTGTAGAGCTGCAACGGTACAAACACCTAAGAAATACTGTGGACACGGGCAGGAACGCAGCTGCTTCTGCTGGGATGTGCCTTGCTAGCACTGCATGACACCGACTCGCTTAGAGGAACTGTAAAGGTTTTAAGGGCCTGAGGAGAAAAAGGTGCAAGCCCTGCATAGCAATGCTGCCCATCCAGCATCTACTACTTGCTCCTCATTTGCCATATGTCAAAATGACTGATTCAGTGTAAAACAAAACAATCTCTCATTGAACCCAAAGAGACTCCCTAAACATTCTTTAAATAAGTAGAATATAGTTTAACATTTAGGCTTTGAAAAATAGGAATGAGAAACTTTTCAATGCACACAAAAGCTAAAAAAGAAGAAAAAGATAATCTAATCTGTGTTGCGTATTTTTTTGTCTTTGGAACAAGAACAGCAATAGCAGGTAAGTCTCACTGGAACTGTCAGATAGTTACACAGCTTGTCCTGAAAGAGCACTTATCATGAGTCCAAATTTGTATTTTCAGCGCTTTAACTTTAGCCATTAAATGAATCTGGCTTCAGTCTCAGGTAGAGAACAGCCGCATGTCAGCGGGGAAGCGGTTCCATACAACACCAATACCGCCCGGTAATTCCACCAAGTCTGTGTATTTAAGGAATATAGTTTTTTTCAGCCTGAGAACAGCCTAATGAGAGCAAAACAAACATATTACCAAGTTATTAGCCACCCATGCTGTTTATAATTAGCTCCTTATCAGTGCTAGCTATTTGCAGAAGAATAGGCGAGTGACAAGCGAGCTCTTGAGTAACACTAATAACCTCAGTGTTCCGCTCTTGGAGTCACAACTAAACTCTACCTGAGAGCAGTGTTGTTGATGAGCACTGCACACAGGATACCCAGATCATAAAAAAGAAAGAGCGTAAACTTTTTAATTGATCGACCATGGGAATTGTAGTCACCAAGTGTCATGGTATAAGATGCAGAATGTTCCTCATTGCAAACCACAAGCTAAGAAATTAGTGCTAAGAGCCTCTCTTTAAATAATTTTTTAAAGAAAATAAAATCAACAGCTACATTTAAACTACAGATTATTTTACATGTGTGCTTGCTTATTGCAGAGCTGATGACACTGCAGACTCAGATAAGAATGTAAAAGAAACCAGGAGTGAAGTTAGACTTTCTTGTCATGTCTTTGAAATAAGAGATCTATTTTGGCTGTGGGGGGAAAAAATCAATCTGGTTCCTTAATAGGGTTCAGAATAGTAGAGCGACTGGGCTTGTTTATAAATCTAATCTCATGGATGGTTAAAGTAAAAGGACAAGGTAAAAAATAAAAAATATCCTTGTCTGATGGTTACATCTAAGATCAGCCTGGGTGTTCACCTGCATAAAAAATTCACAATTTTCAAATGGTTGAGTCACAAAACTCTTAAAGCTGTATGAAAAACAGGATGCATTAGAGCCTAAGGATCTGACATTATGTTATCTCATGGATAACACTTTTCAAGGCAAAGAATGCGCCCAAGTCAATCTTAAATTTAGCAGATTCGGGGTTTCTTTCCCCCTATGCAATCCAAGCCACAATAATCAGAGGTAGTGTCTCCTTACGAATATTCGGTGACCTTCCTTGGGCCAAGGTGACACATCTCATCGTGCTCCCACCTCCCTTCTGCCACCAGCCCCCACGCAATCACTCCCTGCACACCGAGACACGAGCCAGAAATGCCATAGGGCTTCCCCAAAGTTGTATATAGATACAGAACTTTAACAGCAATCCAGAGAAACTTTCTGCTTGGAGAGCCTGGAAGTGCTCCACACCTAGAGGCTTTCAAACGACTCATCAAATAATTCAGCAGTAACTTTCCCACATGAATAGTGAGGATTTCCTGGGTTCCCGAGTGATTCAGTAGTAGGCACAGATTCAATTACCTGGTAGAGGATGTGCTAGGTAAAGACCTCCTCATTGCTCCTGGGCTCATGCTGTAGTATGAAGAACTTTCCAAATCGGAGAGGGAGAAATTAGGGCCTGTTCCTGCAGCTATTGGTGCTGGGGAAAGAAAAGAGATTGCAGTCAGTGAGCCATGTGAGCAAGGCCTGAGCTGCCCTTCCAACCATTGCTTCTTGCTCGGGAGGGTATTCAGTTTGGGGTGAGAACAGGTGTGATGTGGAAATTAAGAAATCCTTATGGTTACTGGTTTTGCAGTCAAAAGACGCAAAGTTTATCAAGAATACAACGTTCAGTGACACAGACTCTTTCTAACTGTCCTCCAAAAATATTCCTTCTTGATAAATTTTAAACAGATAAGGCAACCTTTTTGTTCTATTCCTTCAGCATAACTTCTATTATCATTCCAACATTTATTGAACTTGTTGCTTTTTTATTTTTGAATTTCACAAAACCCCTCCCTGCAGAGCCCCTGGTACCGCAGCCACTGTCGCGGTGCCAGTTCAGGGGACAGCTCTGGGTGCCCATGGGGCACACTGCAACTTTCCCTCGCGTTGCGGGCACGTCTGAATGCAGCGGGCAAAAACTGGGATTATCAGCACAAGGAATTAGGTTGGGTGGTAATTTATGACAAGAATGCTCAAATCCTTCATTATCTGTTCTTAGCTGGGATATGCTTCCTGTGCACTGGGTACATGGGGGAGTGCACTAAGAGAAAAAAAAATAGGAGAAAAAAAAAAGCATATTAAAATTAACTTATTTTATCAACCTGTGCTTTCTGCCACAGTTTCCTGACAGCACCTACAAGCGGCTGTAAAACTGATGAATTTGCATGGAAAAAGAAACCAGTGTAAGTAATTTGTGTAAGAGGTAACACGGACATGGACTGCTATAACTCAGACACCCTGCAGATAGCAGACTGCTGCAGTGTGAGCAGTTCTGGGTTAGAAAAATGACCACACTGCAGTCAGTCTGACTCGAATGGAAATCAATCATAAAGGTATCTCTGCAGCATCCACTCCAGTTTTCAGCAACTTCCTTGCCAAACAGCCCCGTGCTCTGGAAACCCTTTGCTGATCCGTTCCTCCGCACCCTCTGCCTGCCCCAGCACCGCTTCCATGGCAAGCGCAGTATTTTCCAAACAGGAACATAAAAGGCAAGCTCTAAATCAAAGGCCCGTGGCTTTTGGGAGCCCAATGAATTTTGGAGCCACTGCAAGATTTATGAAGCTGCCTCATTCCAAACAGATAGGGAAGAAAATGCTGATATCCGGACTGTGCTTTTCCTCTTCCTTTCTCTTCCCTCTGTTAATCACCCTCCTGGATGTGTGTGTCCAAATCTGTGTGTGGGAACATGGAGCAACCGCAGCGGAGCCGGGACAGAGCAGGGAGCTGCAGCCCCTGCAGCACCTACACGGGGTGCTCGGTCTGCGAGCAGCTGGAGCACCTGGATGTCCTACGGCCACCCTAAATGTTGGGAAAAATCACAGGAAAAAAAAAGAAAACCACCCAATCCTGTGGTTTAACTCAATTGGGATATTTATTTTGCAAAATGTGTTGCATTACAAGGCAGGACTCGCTAAACACGGGGTGAAGGCTGCCTGCTCTTCCTCAGACTGTGGCATTCTCTTAGTCATGCTAATACTTAGCTCCTTTATTTCTTCTTTTTCCCCATTTTCCACACTTATTTTTACAAAGGGCCAGTGCAGGGACTAGGATCACTACACCTGTAATGCTGCCACGGAGCAGTAATGGGCTTGAGGTTAAATGGGAAAAACATTACATTTGACTAATAAACCTCTTCCTGTGTGGTGGCTTCACAAACCGTGTTGCTGGGGACGGAGTGAAGAGGGATCCGGGGTGTTTTTTTTGCCCATTGGCATTTGCCTCCTGCACCCTGCAGCAAAGGGGCTCTGCCGCGTACAACAGATATGAAATGTGTGATGTTGCTTCTAAAATTACAAGTACAGGCTGCTATTGACCGTCTCATTATGCTGAGTTCCATTTATAAACATAGCTAACCACTAAGTTTATAGAGACTTTTTGTGCTGCTTTAATAGGATATTGATCGAGAGCAAGGTTTGAGTGGACTGCCATTGAATTGTGTAATGGCATACAAAAGGCAAGGTCACGGCAACTGCTCGTTCCATGCCTGCAGTCTATTTTTTATTATAATCTAGTTCTCTTTTTTCCCCCCTTCCTCTCGTTGCCCTGCCCGGTGCATGTGGGACCCAGAGCATCTTTTTTAAATGTTAATTTTCTCACCGCTGCCTTTAGCCACCTTCCCTGCCGCGGTGCCCGGCGCAGCAGGAGCCGCAGCAGGAGCCGCTCTAGGGCACCCGCCGGGGGTCACGGACAGGAGGAAAGTTCCCCCTGCTCCGCGCCGCTCCATGCAGCTCCCATCCCGCAGAGCGGCACTTCCCTCCCAGCTCCCTGCTCACCAGCATGAGGAATGATGTCACTTTGACAAATAACAGCGCACAAAACAAATACGTTTGATTTGGCTCTAGCAAATGTTCCTCACTCCCAAATCTCTCTTGCCATGCGGGGCAATGCAGGCTACCCAGCTGCTCAAAGGTCCTCCAAGCGAGGAGACCTCCCAGCAGCTCCTTGCAAGGGAGCATGGAGCAGACCAGGTGCCTGGAGTGCTGCACACAGCGAGCACGTTTCCTAACGAGGCCGCGTGGGGAGCAGGTTTGGCCTGGTCAACATCTGCCCAGGCATCTGTGCATCTCCAATGGACCAAGGGATCCGAGGCCCTATGGAGTTCTCACCAGCAAAGAGCTTCTGAAGGAGGAGTTAAAAAGCAGTGTCCGTGTTGACCAACCATCACCTCCAAGGAGATCCAAACAGGACCGCTCGGTACCTGGCGTGAAGGGACAACCCTGGGAGAGCAGCTCTCATCTTTGGAGTTCTCACAGTGTATGAGAGTTGGCAACATGATCTGCAATACCCAGCTGGACTGGCTGAGGAGCAAATGATCTATTTTTCAGATGAACATTTATGATCTGCTGTCTCTATTTCAGTAGGCTCTTCAACATCCAGAAGCTGGATAGGGTTTTAAAAGGAAATCCACAGCTATGGGACTGAGGAATGAAGGTTTCTGTTACCAGAACAGCCTCGATTTGTTCAATAGCTCATAGAAACTGTGATGATTGGCACTGATGGATAAGATAGATAATGGTAATAGCTGACCTTTTGCTTGATTAATTCATTTCCCAAATTTGCATGACTGAGACAACCGCCTATTACTTGAGACTCCTTGTCATGTGGACCTCTGAGAAGTTAACTAAATAAAGCTGGCACGTAATTACCACCAACAATATCTAATAAGATTAATTTGAGATAACGGCAGCTAACCAAAGCCAGTTAAAACTGTGGGAAATCACATATTTCTACCATTGTATTATTGAAATCAAGCACGGGAAGAATGACAGTGGGCATACACAACGATGACCTCCATGTGCAGCAAGCACGGAGGCCGTGCAGAAAGACACGGGAGGCTAAACACGAGGGCAAGTTTCCTTTTGCCCGAGCCTTGATTGCTCTGAAGGATTCAAAATGTGGATGTTTTGATTGCTCAAGACTGCTAAAATGGCCAGTGAGGCTGAACGATGGCTGTTCTTCAGTGGAGCTCCCCAGCACCAGAGCAACCCATGGGCTGGCCTCAGCTCAAGCCACAAGTACACACGAGCAACCCAGCAGGGTTATATGGAGAAGGGTGCTCTTTAAGGGAAACCCTACACAGCAATTTAGGCAAATAGGCAGCAATTAGTCTCTTGCTCCGCTACGCTAAATAATTCTTTGATTATGAGCATGCAAATTCCTACTAGCTTCAATGGGAATTTGTTGGTAGACTCTCCATTAAAGCCATGGGGCTGGTTAGCCACACATGTGGGCTTCTCGGACCTCATGGAGCAAACAGGGTGACCGCTGGTGCGCCCAGGTCTGGGGCATCTCCCAGGGAAATGTGGGATGCTACCAGGAGTCGTGTGGCTAATTGAGGCCTGGCACTCCTTGCTCTGAGTCAGCTCTGAGGGGTGACCCCCGTATGCTTTGGGGACCATTTTTGGTATCCTGTGCTGGCTTGTGGACAGGATATAAAACTGAGGTCTTGAGCTGCAAGGATTATTAAAGAGCCCATGAAAAGAGTGCACACCTCCATTGGCTGCTGAACAAAAAAGCTCAATCTTGTCATTTTGCCCACCAAGGAGTCCTTGCGTGTTCCTGGTGCAGGTGACGCCTGTCCCGCTCTCTCCCTGGTTGCAAGACGTGTTGAACACTAGGATTTTTGGTAGCCCACGTCTTTGTTTGGTTGCAATAAGACTCCATGGACAATCAACAGCACGGGGCGGTGCGAGGCTGGCAGGAAGGGCCACGGTGTTCCCAGCAGCACGGAGCAGGGCTGACGGAGCCCAGAGCAGCTCCGCTCCCACGGCAGAGATTGCGGTGGAGCGGGATGCCGTATGGAGGGGAGGCCTTTGGGACGCAAAAGCCTGAGGGCCTCGCATTGAGCTAAGGTGACACGAGATGGGCACGGACAGAGGGGGCAGAGATTGGGTTATGCCCAGTGGGGCTGGTGGCTGCAGCGAGTTAGAGCACGATGGCCAAGGCAGCCCGTTGTCCAAGCCCCCTGGGGCAGCCCAGCAAGCGAAGCGGCTTCCAGGCGCGCTGAGCGCTCAGCTCCTCCTCTGCCCTTCTGCACCTCTTGGCTTTGTTCTTCCAAGGAAACTCCCACAGGTTTTCAGGCAGCCACTTGCTGTCTGTCCCTGCCTCCCGTGCACGTAGGTCTGCTGGCCGCCTACCTCCCACTCCCTGCGCTTTTCTCGTGGGCAGCCTATTTTTCCATGGACAGCTAGTTTACGGGTTTGACAGATGTGCAAGTCTCTGCGGAAGATGAAACAAAACCCCGTATAGGAACTCTGCCCTGAGACTCCAAACCACTCTGCTGGGGCCGTGCCATGAAGCACCATCCCCTGAAGGACTCGGGCTGCGTGTGCGGAGCCAATATACACACAGATATCCATACGTCCAGGAGCAGAGCCATGTCTGTGGCTGGATTTACTATCCAGGGCTGGGCACATGCCCCACGGTTCTAAAGGGACAGACAGGTGAGCGATTTAACTGCAGCAGTGATAATTAGTGAGACTGCAATGTTACTGCCCAGCTTGACTGTAGCTGCAGGGAACAGGACTGGTCCTATGGGCCTGGCTAGTCGGGATCTCGCTACCACTCTCTCTCCTTGGACTATCTGGATTATGTCATAGCAAAACCCAATCAATGCACCTTTGATCAATGGACCAGGGTGGTGACAGGTGCTCTTAATTCACTGTTGTTAGTGAGTATTGACAAGGCCGTAATGATCATGCTGCACTGTGTCATTCACACTGAGGGCATTTGCATTCTCTAAAGGTCAAAAAACAAATCCTTCAACAGACCCAATTCCACGGGGCCGAGGGGACCGTCAGGCCTTGCAAAGCTGGGCCTGAGTGCAGGCCAGGAGGCTGCTGGAGCTGCTGCCACTGTCTAGGGGCATCGCTCTGCAGGTGGGCACACACACGCACGTGTGGCAGGAGGGGTGCAGTGCACAACACTGCATAGGAAAGATTCCCACCTGGAATCCCAGCGTGAGTGGTGTCATTGCTGGAGGTCTGGCTGAAATACAGCCCTTGGATCCTGCAGGGATCCACCTGCAAGCTCCTCTGCCTAGGCAGCTCACTGCCCTTGCACAGAATCTGCCCCTTTTCAGCTGAGCACCACAGCAGTTCAGCAACTTCCACATACTATTTTGCAGGACTACATATATTTATATTATCATTAATATATATGTATTTTAAACATTACACTTTTTTTTTCTGCATTAACATATGTGGCAAACAAACAACAGTATCACTGGAGCAAAGCAGGGAGAAGACAGTCAATTTTCAAGAGCCCATTTCCGAATTGGGGAAGGGGCATGATAAGAATCAAGGTAAAAAAGGAAAAACCCCGAGATTGCAGAAACCACCTAACCCGCCACCATGTGATACTTACTTTGTGAGACTCTTACTAGCTCAGTCACACTGAAAACACCTGATGTGACAAAACTGTCCTGGAAGCCCAAATGTCCTACAAAACAAACAGAGTGAGAGAACAGCGATTAGCTTGAAGCATTTAATGATGGTATTCTCAAATACTTTAGTTTCATTTAGATTTAAAATGTGCCATCTAATTTCCCACTTAGCACTAATTATTGTTTATGTAGGTGGGTAGCTAGTCATACAGCTATGTAGGCTGCTTTGTGGTTTCTAGCTAGAGGTTAGCGGGGCTAACGTGACACATCAGCAGGGAGATTTTTACATGTTAAAGCATCTCAACAGGAAACCTGAAACAAAAGAGGACTATTTTAATAACCGGTTACCTTGGATGACCCCTAATGACTTCACAATTGAAATGAAAATACTGTACCTAGGAAACAAGCAGGACAGCTAAGTTCCATAATCGTTTTAAACATTATTCTCTAAAGAAACATCTGATCAGGATTATCTACCCATTCATTCAAACAAAACAAGATTTAAAGATGTACTCTTCATTTTCTAAGGCTACACTGGGGAGATCTTAAAATAGCAGAAAAAAAACCCACCCTACTTGAAAATGAATTCTTTTCTCATAGGGAGAAAAAAAAACTCCTAACGTTTAAAACAAGCTTTGGAAAAGAAAAACAAATGTCTGCCTAAGAAAAGTGCTGAGCTGGAGCTAGGAGTGTCTTTAGGCTGCAGGGCGTAGCTCGGAGCGCCGTGCGAGCAAAGCCTCTGCACTTGGTATCAAAATGTTATTACACTTTACATAACAGCATTTTCCCTCTCCTCTGCAAACACGTCTACCACCAAGTGTTCAGTTAATTTTCACGGGTCTGATCAATGACAAAAGGCGCCGCCGGGGCGGCAGCCCCGGGGGGGACGCGCGGGACATCCCCGCCGGCCGCGCGCCCGGACCCAGCGCCACGGCAGAAATCTCGGGATAAGGAGATTATGGAAGAACCGCCAAGTGCTGCCTGCTCCCGGGATAAGGGGGTACCCTGTGGGGATGTCCTACTTGGAGGCACCCATTACAGGGTACGCACACATGTGTTATGGCTCTCATGAAGGGCACCCTGGCAATTCCCGAGCACCTTCCCAAGGGAACTGCGCACAGCCGTGTGTTTGCTCCCTTGTTGTTCTTTGGGGCTGTTTTCATAGAAACAGATTCTGCTGCATGGGAAGTGAAGGAAATGAGTCCTGCATTCAGGACTACAGGTGGGGATGTTAGGGAAGAAGGAAAGGAAGGAAGAGGGAAAGAAAGAAAGGAAGGAAGAGAGAAAGAGAGAGAGGAAGGGAGAGAGAAAGAGAGAGAATGCAAGAGAAAATAAAATAGAAAGCGAGAGAAAGAGAGAATGAAAAGAAAGAGAAAGAGAGAGAGAGAAAGGAGAGGGAGGAAAGGAAAGGAAAGGGAAAGGGAAAGGGAAAGGGAAAGGGAAAGGAAGAGGGAAAGGAAGCGGGAAAGGAAGAGGGAAAGGACGAGGGAAAGGAAGAGGGCCAGGAAGAGGGAAAGGACGAGGGACCGG
>JAUBOD010000278.1:255370-269292 GCA_032353885.1 Nothura maculosa | reverse complement strand
GGGCTCTGCTGCAAGGGGAGGGGGGCAAATCCATCCTGCTGAGTCAGGCAGCCAAACAGGTGACCAGAGGAATAAATTAATTTTTGCCCATACATAATTGATATAAATGGAAGATCGTTTTCATAAGCATTTGCATTAAATCAATAAAATCACTTACTATAGAGCGGCTTAACAATTCATTTGATTTTCTCTTTTCTATATATTTGATAGCCACTCTGCAAAACAGTATACACTTTATGCCTATTTTCTTTAGCAACAACGCTGCCAGTTAAATTCTACCACCTGCAATAATTAGAGCCATTGGAAAACATACAAAACAAAATATACAGTAGATGCGAGCCCCTCTTGAATCCACGGCCCCCTGCGGCAACGGGTTTCATTGGTGCCTTAAGCTAAGGCTGGTAGGAAGCCAAGGAATCTGTATATTACAATAAAGTGCATGTTATTAAGGGGAAGGATTTAAATGATTTCAGATGGAGTTGGAAATATTAAGAGCATGGAGCCACTATTAAGATTGCTGATTTAAGAAAAAAAAAAAAAAAAATCACCGAGGAATCTAGTTTTATGTTTAAGGAAGCTTAACCTTGAATAGCACAATGGCTCTTATTTGGGAGCTCTTTTGGTTGCAGAAAGTTCGCGTTTAGGATTTTTAACCCTAAACTAGCTAAAGTTGGCACCCGTAAAGGCGCTCGAGTCCCAGCCACCGGGCGGCAGATGCTCGACCGGGTCTGGCACCAACAAGGACCTTGGGGAAACTATTTTTTTCTCCCCTTGCACAAACCCAGGGTGATTATGGGGTAAAAAAAAGGGCTCTTTTATTCTTTTGGAGCAGTGCTTGCAGGTGGGCCGAGTGAGGATGTCGTTCCAGGAGGGACCGACGGGTGTTTGGGAAGAGGGAGGTTTCTCCGCTGGGAAGCCCAGCCTGGGACATTCCCGCATGTCGGTGGCAGTGCAGAGCGGCTCTGCTCCCAGCCAAAAATCCCCGTGGCTCCGGGGCCAAACGGCTCAGGATGTTTTCTTGGATGCTCCCGTTTTCTCCGCAGTCGGTGTGTGCCGGCAGAGACCCAGCGGGACCAGCACATTGCCTGCGTCTCCAGCTGCCGGGAGCTTTTCCGCATTGGGCATCTGTGCTTGGAGAGGCTGCGGTGCCCTCACGGAGGGATGGAGCCCTCCGGAAAAACGCACCCCTTAAATTCTCCATTCCTACCGAATTTCATAGGGGGAAAAAATATAAAACAAATTGACATATTTTGCTCAAGTGCCAGAGTCCTACTTGTAATAAAATGTTTATATGCCTTGGGTTGCATTCATGCAGTAATTTTTTCATCCATGATTTTGAGTATGGATTCCACCAAGAATTTATATATTTAAAAATAATAAATAAATATAAAGCATGCTACTTTATGCATGATCTGCGTGTCAAACTCAAGGGATTTACAAGCAGTAACCAGCATGGGGAAGGAGGGTGATTTTGCACTTAACCGTCCCATCGTCAGGCACTACAACACGAGCGCATACGCATGGCTTTGCGCGGGCCACAGCTACTGCTTGTGGCTCAGAACCGAGGCGCTGCCGTGGCCCCCGATTCCCTTTCGAGCCAACTTTTCCTGGGCGCCGGAGGGGTTCCGCTCTCGCCCGCCCACGTGGGCCCATGTGCTCCACGTTTGCCGTTTTATTCTGTTTTTATCCCTCCCTGTCTACAGCAGGACGCTCATGAATACGCGGGAAAACGGCCGCCGTGCCAGCCTGGTTTTTTTTTTTCCCCTCTCCTTTTCTCTTTTTTCCACCCTTTTTCTTCCTCTCTCTCATAAGGCAAGGACTCTTAATTCCTGTACACTGGGAAGGAGATTATCTCTGATAATGGAAATGTAAATCAAAGCTTGCTGTTGTTTATGCCAGACAGACATTCGTGTGTTAAGTCTGTTTATCAGGCCACACTCTGTCTGCGCCAGGAAGTGGCCGGCCTTTGTACGGCGAGCGCCGTTCCCAGGAGTCCTTGCCACCAAACTTTCTGTGGTAAAAAAATAAATAAATAAAACTAAACTAAGAAAAATAAAGGAGAATAACATGGTAAAAAGGACGCTTCCATTGTTGCTGGGGCTGCGAAGCCGCGCGAGGCCCTCTCCTCCTCATGAGGAGATGGGCGGCCGGCAGCATGGCTGCGCTGGCAAGGCCGGGCGAGCACAGGCTGTGCCCGGTTGTGGG
This sequence comes from Nothura maculosa, assembly GCA_032353885.1. Lineage (NCBI taxonomy): Eukaryota > Metazoa > Chordata > Aves > Tinamiformes > Tinamidae > Nothura > Nothura maculosa. The sequence continues at coordinate 267,087 of JAUBOD010000278.1, read as the reverse complement.
CCTGTTCATGGGCGCTCGGTGCCCCAAACGTTGCTGCTCGTTGCTGCCAGGCGCTTCCCTCCTCCTCATGCTTCTCCTCAGAGGAGGAGGAGGACGCCGGGCGCGGGCACCGCGACGCGCTCCCAAAATGGCGGCACATTGCGCCTCGCCTTTGTTCTCATGCGCCCATGGCGGCGCCGCCATCACCAGCACGGGGCACGTCATGGCACGGGGACATGGGCCGCGCTCCACGCTCACCCTTCATGGCCCTTCGGACACGCAGGGTCCCGCCGTGCACTCACTCCACAGCACGGCCTGCTCGCGCCCCGGCCCACGCTAACGTGCCGCTTAATCCCCAGCGCCATCAAAGGCTTCCTGGAGAAATCCCACGGCATCGGCCGCGTTTGTTAGAGCAAAATATTCCTAAAGTCAACATCAGCACGCAACCATGCTTTCTGGGGTTTTTTTTTCCTCCTCCTTCTTCACCACCCCCCCGCCAACTAATTCCAAGGGATGCAAAAACCCGTTACCCGGAGGACTCTGCTCGCTCCAGCCCTTTCGCCTAGACAAAATAAACACTTTAGGACTCCACTTGTTTGTATTCCCCTCAGCAGCGCTGTATGCATCACCAGCTAAAAACAAAGAAACTTTTAGCCGCCCAGACAAGATGCAGAAGCTCCCCAAACAACGGGGCCGCCGGGGGGGTGGGCGCGCATTCACCGCGCCTGACAGTCCATTCAATGCGGGCATGACGGCCATAATGCCGCCGGGGTCCCCTCGCTGATTAAATATGCATTGGCACCGTTTTGATCGATGCGAGCCATGGATCGGATGACACACCTGCAAAATCTCCAGCCCGGAGCTCCCAGGGAAAAAAAAAAAAAAAATAAGGGGGGGGGGTAAAAACACAGGCTGCCTCCTTATCTGTGGGTTTTTTTCTTCTGCCTTTTTTTTTTTTCCCCCCTCTCCCCTCAAAGGCTCTCCATTTCGGCGCTTAGATATCTAATTTAATTCTCTCACCCCCTCGGCAAACTGGATTAGGGAAGTCAATACCGCCATTGTGCATCGACGGGAACACACAGCTTTCCTTTGATTCAATTTAGCCGTGACCTTTAGACAAAGATAATGACAACTGGCTAGGAGTAAGGTAAGGCCTTAAGGAAGACCCCGGCGAGGGGGCCCCTGCCCGGGACGAGCCGCCGAGGCCGGGACGAGGCCCGTGGGCCTCGCAAAGTGACCGTGGGGCCAGATCAGAGCCAAACGCATGGAGTGACCGGGCTCAAGGACTCCGTCATGTAGGAATTCGTATGCCTTGAGCAGTCCCACGATGAGAAACGCCAGTTTCATGCTGCAAGACACTTAATTTTGCTTTTTAAAATTTTTTTTAAAACTGCTTTTAAAAATACACTTGCCATTTTCTAGCTGTGGACCAGTATTTTTTTTCTCATGTCTTTTTATACAGGTTTGGAGGGATTGCTATTTGTAACGAGCAAAAAAAAAATATATATATATGTGTGTGTGTGTGTGTGTGTGTGTGTGTGTGTGTATGTGCGCACGCGCGCATGCGAAGTTGGGCTGCTAAGTTTCTGCAGTCTTGGGAAAAAAAAAAAGGCAGACTGTGTAAGATCTGCAAGAAACCATATGGATCAACAAGAGCTGCCCTGGTAACGCTGGGAAATAAAAATTAACCTACATTTCATCACCGTGAGCCCCAAAATAAAAATTCCAATTGGAGCTTCCACCCGCAGCCTCGCTCCTGTCCCCCTCACAAAAGGATTGCAGCACTTGCCTCCATTTCTTCAAAGCGATTTAAATTTATTGAATCGTGTCCCTTTTTAGAATGCTTCCATTTGGACCTGTACGAGTTTTGACGCAGGGCTCGGTTATTTAAAATTAATTGCGGTACAATAATTTTAAATCGCTTTGAGTCTCAATGCTTTGGAATATCAGCACCATCCCGCTTGGAAGTGATCAAAGTGCCGAGCCCGCGTGTCTGCAGTGCCGTAAGCGCCAACGGGCCGCACGGATCATCCCAAAGGGCAGGTGAGCACGGATCCAGGCACGCTCCGCACAAGGAGCCCAGGATTTATGGAATGATTCTACAGATTTTTGCCTCAATGTCCTTCTTTAATTAAGGGAAGCGGCTCCCGCAATAACTTGGAACCAATAAAAAAATTTCTAAAACTAGAAAAGCACCGTTATAAAATAATGGCGTGCATTAAAACTATTATTACTTCTAATGTATATTTATAGAATGTCCTTTGATCCTGGAAATTTAAACATCTTATTGCCATTAATATCCGTAGGCGAGAGCGGGCGACCCATGCCCATCAGCACCATAGCCATGTCGGGCAGGCTCGGGATGCCCTTAACTGTGTTCTATCCTCTCGGGAACGATCCCGCTGTCACCTAACAAGGGATATTTCCAGTTTCTCTTGGGAATGATCCCAAAGTCACCTACAAGGGATATTCCCAGTCTCTCAGGTGCTATCTCTCCTTTCTCCCACTTTTGAGGAATGTCACATCGTTTCTGTGTGTTTCTCTGGACTTTTTGCCTTCTCCGCACAACAACAACGACAACCATCACATTTTGGGTGACCGAAGCTCCTTCTGGGATGCCTTGCAGCCCGTGGAAAGGCAAGCGGGGACAGAGCTGCCCAATTACCAGAGCTGGGCACCTCGGGAAGCCTCCCGGCCTGGCCCTTTGCGACGTTACACGGCGAGCAAGCCAAGGTGGGCGAAGCACCCACCATATGGTGAGCGGCCCCCGGCTGCACCGCTGCCCCCCGATTAATCCCCACTCTGCAGCAGCCCCTTGCTATTTATTTATTGTCCCCACTCCAGGAGCTGCCTATTCCCGGGCTCTTTCCCGCAGCTCCGGCCAAGACGCCCTTCATCCCACATCCTCCGCACGCTGGGTGCTCCCACAGCAAAAGGTGCCCCCACCAGCAGAAAGCAAAGGGGAGACGAACTCATCTTCCAGCTACTATTTGCCAATAATAATTTAATACTAAACCATGGATAGGGTGACAAGAGCAAACTTGAAACACTCATTTTTTTCCACTATGGATCTCTACTAGCAGGTCTGTTTTCACAACTCACTCCCATTCTGATGTACCTGACACCTTTCCTCTTGGCTCCTGTTGCAGCCCCTGTTAAGTACATATTTGGTTGCAGTGGCCAATTTTTTTTATTATTTTTTTTTTCTGGCAGATGTCTTTCCCTTGTTCTGTGCGCTCTGAGCAGTTCAACGTGGCATGTGAAAAATTTCCATTTCAGGTTTTCTTAAGCCTTATGCAAAATTAAACTGCTGGCAAAAATACATACATATTTAAAATTATGCAGTAGAAAAAAAAAAAAAAGAAAAGAGAAAAAACCCACTGATCTATAGCTCCCCTTCTTCCCTACCTACTAGCATGGTATCCCCAAATCAATGTGGTTCTCATTTGCTTTTTTTCTCTCCTTTTTCCACCAAAAATAATTGCAAAAATATTGCCATCAGCCTGAAGCTTTCCTCAAATGGGAAAGTCGGAGGATTTTGAGGATTCTGCACCCAAAGTACTGCCGCTGATTGCTGCTACATGGGTATGTGTCTACTCTCACAATATTGCAGACTGCAAAGAGCAGCAAATTACCATAAAAATCACGATGTGTTTTGTTGCATCAGTATCGTGTTGGCATCAACAAGACAGAGACGGGCCGGGAAGAGAGGCAGCTTTCTGGTAGGCAGCCGATTTGTGCCGCGTTTCTGCTGCCTTTCTAAGCCGCACCAGGAGCGGGCGAAGTCTGAACTCGTAGGAAGGAGAAATTCAGCCACCACACTGAGCCCCAGCAAAACCAAGGGACAACGGCCAGAAATAAGTGAGAGCTGCAACTGGATCTACACCTCAAAGGGCAGCGCACCATTACAAATGTATGCAATAGCAGGGCAATATATATATTACATATATACACACACACACACATTTGTATATATTTTGATATATATATATATATGTATATAAGAGACAGGATTTCTTCCCCCTCACACACTGAAGAAAGTAAAATTAAAATGACAGGTTCTGAAAATACTCCCTAAAATCCATTCGCACTTGGTCCCACTACATAAGAAGTAAATTTGAGGAAGAAAAATAAAAAAAATTAAAAAAAAAATCCCAGAGCTCTCCAAACCTATATTGTGTAGACAAAATTTTAATCAAACTTTTAAAGACATGGTTATGATCTGATGAACAGACAGCTTGACTTGATTACATTTTTAAGTTTCAGTTTCTATTTCTGTTTTAAGATGAAAAAGATCATAGAGTGTCAGAAATTTGAATACTGAATAGCAAAAGCTCTTGCAGGTTTAGAAAGCATATAGAAAAGCTGGCAAAAGAAAACGCTATTCCATTGCCACCATCTGCTTTCTGGCATATTGAAGAAACTTTACTAACAGCAACATTTTCTTGCATTAGAATATCTGCTAATTAGTTTTGTTGTAAATTATTTTTTTTAAATTACCTTTTACACAGAAGGCAAATAGCCAGTTTTTTTGGCTGGCTACACCTTCCACTACGTCTGATAACATTTTCACATTAAGTTCAGTTTACCTCGCATTTTTTTTTTCCTATCAAACTCCTATCTTTAGTGTATTCAAAGCCTGCAAAAACTTTGCCTTGCTGAGACTAAAGAAAAAAACATCAAACATACGAAGTGTTAAAAATCGCTGAATAACTCAAAGGAAAAAAGATAATTTTGAAGGCGTTTTGGCTGAAATCTATTTTCCTTTGAATTGCATGAGTGTTTTAAAATGTTAAAAACACCACAGAGTGACTAATGAATGTAAAAGAATGATAAAGAGTATGGGTCCAGTTATCAGTGATGTGCCTAAACCAAAATAATTTTGGACAGTCTGCCATGCAAATATTGACTAAAATGTCATAAATAATGTCTGCAACAAAGGGAATCCTGCAAGGGAATATTCTGTTGTACTTAATGCATTATAGAGTGTGCCTTTTAGCAAGCACTACGTTGCTGAGGCTGGAAACTTTAGTTGGACAAAAAGCTAAAAATTTCCCAGATGAAAATATTACCGACGCTTTTCCAGAAGTAAACTTTCCAAAAAGACAAAGGTACAAGGCTAGCCTTTGGAAAACGGTCCATTTCCAAGCTGACTTTCCAAAAGAAATCGGCTAGTGCTCCAAAAATTAAAAATAGACCAAATGTAACCAACTCCTTGGCTTATTTCTGCTCTCCTCTGCCATTTGTAACAGCCTTTTCATGCATTTATTTACTGGCACGGCAGATATTTGTAGGTCTTTATTGCAGCATGTTGAAATAAAATGCAAAGACATCAAGTCTACCACTATCTTTAGCTTGGGCTGAGGCAGTGAGAAGCTTCTCTTCATATATTTCTTAGGACCCAAATCTGCATCAGTTGCAGACCCCGTTGCACCTGGCATGTACGGGAGAGCCCCTGTGAGGATCCTCCCAACACAGTTTTATGACATGGAAACAGGGCAGGAAGGATCATCAGCTACTTGCAAAACTCATCGTTTTGGTCATTTTATAATTTTGCTAAGAATGCTAAAAATAACTAAGTCAAAATGAGGACTGCTATGGGAAGTTGCCCGAGCAGCTCCAGATTCCTTGTATCTGAACTGCGATACTGTGCTACATGTAATCACAAACAACCCAGTCACTTTTTCTGAAACTCTATTAAAAAAATTAAACAATCAGGGCTACACTGAAACCTTGTGCGTGCGTTTTCAAAAATTTAATTTCTGAGCAAAATTTCACAGCTACAGAGATGACAAATACCAACGATATTTTACATTTCTAAAGCATCTTTCATCCAAGATCAAAGAACGGCACCAACATTAATTCTCCAAATACTCCTTTGAAATAGAAGTACTATTAAACCTATTTTATCTTTATCTCACTTGATCTATTTTATTTATGAAACGCTAGTTGCTGTAGCGTCCCCGGGGAGCGCGACTCCGCGGGTGAAGTAACTTGACCGGAGGTTCTTGCAGGAGCAGTGGCAGAGCCACCAGTCCTTGTGTTGTGGAGATGCAGAGCCCCAAACCGTCCCCTTGCTGCTGCAGGGCGCTCAAAACCAGGGCTAACAAAAACACAGCCACTTGAGCCGGCTCAAGGAGGCCATGTAACCACTGCTACCATGGGCTGGAGGTGCTGGTGAGGGCAACAAAAGTCAGAGGACAGGACAAGCAGCCCATGGAAGTGCTGCAGTGTCATGTAAGAAATCGTATGTAAAAGAATGAGCACCCGCTGCCAATTTTCTTTTTAATCTTTTTTTTTTTTTTTGGTAAGTTTTTAAGTTTAGGTTTGTTAACAAAGACGCCAGCACCTTTGCTGGAGCAGCTCGCCCGGGAAGCGGGTGCTACTCGGGACGGATACCCGGAGCTTTCCCTACCACGGGTCACCCACAAAAGCATCGCTGGGATGCAGGGCAGGGCCGGAGGGTGAAGAATTTCCTCAACTCCAAATTTAAGGTTATTTAAAAATAAATTACAGGCTGTGCTGCAAACCATAATTCAGCCAAGCTTACTCTTTACATAACCCCCTTGGAATTATGCTAGGCATAAATTTAGCCTTGTGCTTTCCTAAGCCCCAGTTTCTTATCGCTCCTGCGTTGATAAATGATACCCTAACGCTCCGCTTTGCAACAGGGGGGTGACACAGCGCTGTCGGGCAGAGTGGGGCAGCCCAGGGCTGCCTCGGTCCATGCGCCTGCTCCAGCACCGCAGGAACCGCCGGACAATGCCGGAGCACCCGGCAGCTCCCCTCAAAGTCCGACTGTTCCTTTTCAAACAATACAGCCCAAGACGGAGCCTGGACTGCTGACACAGCAACATCAGTGCCTCAAAGAAACTGTGGGAAATGTCAAATTTATGGTCCTATGGGTGATGGGTGGAAGTTTTTTTTTTTCTCCCCCCTCCAGCAAGCCTCTGTCAAAACCGGAGCCTCTCGAAAGTTTTTGGCCACCTCCCAGCAAAGCAGAAGGAAGCTGTATCCCACACTTCCCCCGGGACTTAATGGAATATACAGCCTCTGGGCTTCTTTCAATTTGGGCTTTCAGACTGCTAAACCAGTGAAAGAAGGATCCTAGCTGTCACGAACGTCACATGTTTGGGGTCACCTGCTGCTCGGGGCTTCTCATGCCAGTTGTTGACATAATAAGCACCCCTTACACTTTAATTACAATTCACAGTGTGCAAACTCGGCAAGCTGCTTTAAGGCAGCACCGCCTTTTAAATCAACACGAAACTCTAGGACTTGCTCGAGCCGAGGCGGGAGGCACAAGGAAGTGGGGCTCGCGGCGTGGTTGGCTTCAGACCTGGGTGACCCTGAGACTGCAGCCCCTTGGAGCGAATGGCACCAGAGGCCTCCACGTGGAGACAGGCTGGTTTCCTTGCGGGATGCTCCAATTATCCTAGCGCAAGAACCGCGGGGCCTGCTGCAATATCCTTGGAACTGTGAGGATGAGATGGGAAGTCTCGAGTTGCCTCGAGCGCTGCCTCTCCTTTGACCACTGCCCTTGCTCCTAACTCCACAACACACCAAGATCATCGCACTTTAATAAACTGTCCCCTCCAGAGAGGAGGGGCAGCCTCTTCTTGCTACAGTTCAGAGCAAACCCCTTTCAGGAGGGTTTTTCACTGTATTCAGCTGCCCACGCTGGCAAGCGGTGCCGCCGGCCGCAGTGGATGCACCGGCACAGCCGCTCATCCCGCTGCCGTTCCCTTCGGCCCTGCTCCCTCCTCATCCCCGGCAACCTCAGATAAACTCCGAGCCTTGCGAAATTATCGTTAGCCTGCAAAGCACTTCAATGGAAATCTATAAAATAAATTTATAGCGCTCATCCGCATGTATTATATATGCGCTTAGGATGGGATTTATCATTTAGCCGACCTTTGAAGCACTGGTATTTTTAGAAGCCAAAATAAAGAGTGTTGATTGTACTTCAACCCAGTCCATACAAGGTACCAACTCCTCGGTATCTTGCTATAGGAGAGAGAATTGCAATGAATTTTTATATTTCAGCACATGGGAAGATAAGATTAGACAGGAGGAACATAAAAGCAAACTGCACCACATAAAAGATAAGTTTCTGAAAGTTACAATTTACACTAAACGTTACAGATGAAAATGTTCTAGGCTATTTATAGGGCCTAGTGTCAGCCCCATTAGAGACCATAAGAAGACTGGAAAGAACTAGCATTACCTTCTATTCCATGAGTTATTCCCATAACCAGGAAACCCTTTGGAGCACAGAAATTATTTATGATATTATTGCCATTACTACTGTCCTTTATGACTAAGGTGCCTCAGGAATCCTGTCCCCAAGCCCTATGTGCTCCACAGACCTCACAACCCAGTGCCTGCTCCTATGGATCCATCTCCAGTCTGGGAACTCATCCCCAACTGTGGATGCTGCTGCTCTCCTTTGCCCATGGAGGGTCTACTTGTACTTTCTTTTAGGCAATGCTCTTCCTCCTCCTTCCCTACCACAAAGTGGCCACAAGTGGCAGGTTGTCCAGCGGACAGGACATTGCAACACGATACGAGAACCTTTAACGCGATCAAGAGTTATTCAGCGCCGCAAGTCGTTAGCTCTTCTCATCTTGCTCCCACGAAGTTACAGCACAGGGGCCACTTTGTCAAACATTGCAAAATCCACGGGGAAGGGGAGGAAGAAAAGCGAGCTGTGTGCTCAAACACGAGACACAAAAGCCTAAAGCTGCAGAGCAAACGCAGAGCAGGAGGAAGCGCCGTGGCTGCGGCGGGCAGGGGCTGCCGGGTGCCCGCAGTGCCGCATGGGGCAGGAGCCACCACAGCCCCCGGGCTCATCAACCGCGTCGGGAGCCGCGGCCAGCGCAGCCCCTCGCGCCACGGCCAAGGCCCTGGGGCAGCAGCACGGGTTTGGGTCACCGTTCAACCGCCTTTTCCACGTTCCTTTGCAAACCTCACCCCTCAAAGGGCTATTTCTATGAATAGTCTCGGATTTCAGCCACTTCTGATGAAGCCCTCTGCGAAAAAAGTGTTACTAGAAATGCCTGACATTGGAACAGTGATTTTTTCCCCCTCCTGCTACACAATTACTAAAAACATATGGTTGAAGGGATTTTGTGCTAACCTGGAGCGTGCGGCTTGCTTTGCACAGAGGCTGGGCAGCTGCAAACAAGGGATTGGCAGAAAGAGAGGCAAACTATTTTGAGAAGTTCATCAGGCATCGTAGGAAAGAGTAAGCGAGACACCCAAGCGCCTGCCCGCTGAACAGCCCCATCGTCTGTGGGTGTGCGCTGTACACAGAGTGTTTGGTTAAGCCCAATTCATGTTCAAAAGAAAATTAAACCAAAGAATAAGTTATTAAAAGGAGCCTTTGAAGCAAAAAGCAATGATGTGTGAAAGACAGAACCAGAAGAGTTTATTTAAGCACTCGGCGCAGAAAACAGGGAGAAGAGAAATTGGGAAATTAGAAGAACAGTCATGAAGGCATCCAGCAGCCTTTTCCTGGTACTGGAAGTTCTTATATCTATGAATATTTTATCCAGATTCAACTATCTTTTTCAAGTCCTTCCTATCAAAATTCCAGACATTTTCTTCAATAAAATCAGAAAAGTGACTCAAAATGTATTGGTAGAAGACATAAAATGAGCTGAGTGTGGATATTACAAAGGATCTGGGAACCTTGCACCCTTTAGATCTACTTATTTAACTATTTAGCAGCACAATTTAAAATTTACATATGACTGGTTTGATGCCAAACCATAGCAATAAAGCAGGAATGTCTCTTTTCTCCCACAAATTTCAAACTCGGGGGTTTTTTTTGACTTTGTCCTCAAACATGAGCAGTGTTCCCCTCCTAGAACTACTACATAGCACAGGACCTGTCTGGAAAAGTGCATGTAGGGCTTTAAAATAGTTCCGTTCTCTGTCCCCTTTGCTCTCCTATCAAGAGGAAATCTTTTTTGAATATGCTCAGAAATCAGATATTTCATACTGGTGCCAAAAGAGAAATTTCTCCATTTAGCAACCCCAGTTCTAAATATAATTGTCCAAAATTCTTTTTTTTTTTTTTTTTTTTTTAAAAAAAAAGGGAGTTATAAAACTAAACACTCTCATTGCACTGTAGTGCCCGACCACGCTAAATCGCTTAGAAGCCTCTTCAGCCTGGCCAGGTAGGGCCCATGCTCTTAGAACAGTTTCCTCGGCTTGACAGAATTCCTGGAAATAATCCGTGGGATAAAACCCACCCAGTCCTCACTCCATGTGCTGGAGTCTCCCCATTTGGCTCTGCATTGGGTGTCGCTTGGATTGTTTATAGGATTGTCCATATAAATGTTACTTACGGACATGGGATCTGCATCCTGCTCCGGGAGGATGGTGTCACGCATCCTCCTGATCCTCCTATCTCCTGGGTAGGAAGCTAGCGAGTGAGAGCAGGGCTGGCCAAGGGCAGCATGGCCTGCATGTGCAGGGCTGATGGATTGGATGTTGCTGGGGTTTATGCAACCGCAGCTTCACGTCTGTGCCAGAAAACCAAGTTTAACCTGAGCATGGGGCTGAGATTCTAACGTCCCACGGGCCCCACACCCTTGTGTCCCACAGCAGGGAACGGCCATGAGAGGACATTGATGGTAGGTGTTTCCATCACTGCCCTCACAGCTGTGAGAAGAGCTCTGAGAAGAAGCCCTGGCTCCTGCCTTACCCTCTATAAGGGACCAGAAAAGGTAGCCCTTGTGTATCAGTGGTTGGGACAGATGTGGTGGATTTTGTCACCCATGTCCCTCTTGATTTGACATAACAAAACCTACCTAGGAGAAAAGATGACCGTCTTTTCTTGCAAGGTACGTGGTTTGGTGCAAAAAGGGAGAAGAAGCAGAAAAAAAGTTGGTAGTTTTAAGTGTCACAGCTGAGTTAATAAAGGCTGAATCCGTAAGTCATGACAGGAAAGCCTGCAATAAATTACCAGTGTCTTACTCTCCCCCACCAGGCAAAATCCTTATCTGTTATTTCTCAAAGCCTCATTCAGCAGCAATGCCCCGTCCCCACGCAGCACAGCTTGCTGTGCTCAAGAAACAAGCATAGCAGAGGGGCCAATACACCAAATATCTGACTCTCAAGGTTTATCAACCTTACGTAGGTAGCTTAATCCAAGGAGAAAGGATTCTCGTGTCCGAGATTGCCAAAACTGCCCTTTCTTTCCCTGTCACCCTCTATAGGCGTCTTAGTGGCTGCTCCAAGTACTGCTCATTCTGACCAGTGCAGCATCTAGAACTCCCCCAAAAGCGCCCATTTTGCCAAGCTCTGCACGAACAAAGAACAAAGAGACTGTCCCAGCCTCAAAGAGCTCCCGAATCCCCAGCCGACCAGGAGAGCTGGAGAAGCCCAGCGTCTCACCCTCCTGCCAAGCATTAAATCTTTGGAGTTCGGCCTTCAACCTGCCATAAATAAAAATGTAAAAATAAAGTAATTCTGCTCTTCAATTTGCTTCATTTCAAACGCACGAAGAAAAGAATAGATTACAGGCATCTGGGTCCCAAATACATTTTTTCCCCGAGTATATAAACCACAGAAAAATATGATTTAGACTCAAAATACCACCTCAGCTCTAGCAGCAGTGTCAATAAAGTAATGCGTAATGTAAAGAGCGTAATTTATTAGCCCCCTTTTAGCCACGGATAATGTAGCACATCTAAAGCGCGTCGAGGACTAGCGCGGCGTGTAAATAA
>JAUBOD010000278.1:241869-255270 GCA_032353885.1 Nothura maculosa | reverse complement strand
CACCGCGAGCGCGTCCCGGCGCCCACACAAAGGAGCAGCCTTGGCAAATATTTTCTAATTAATCCAACCGATATCTTCAAGATGGAATTTTCCCTTTTTTTCCCCTTTTATATTTTTTTGTGGTCAACTTCCGCATCTATTATGTACTTGGGGGGGACTTCATTATCCAATTATTTTATTATTTGTTACACAGAAAAATGTATTTGTGAATGGCTCCATTATTCGAGGAGTTAGCCTTCTGGTGCACAGAAAGTTTCCTTTCTGAACAGGCACCCATTCATTCTGCTGTACCATTGTGCACTTTATGGCTTGCCATACCAAAAAGAAAAAAAAAAATCTTTTCTTTTTATTTCCTTCAGAGTTTCTATTATTATAATAGTTTAAAAAGTGGCTTCCACTTTATTTATACCACATCATTTGGGTAAAGGATAGCAAGCCACAATAAATCTAGTTATTTTCCAAAATAGATTGCTCATTAAATACTGTACATAAAAGAGCCCTTTGAGATTCTGAATAATCCACAAAATATTTTGCAGATATCTCTTTCTACTTAAATAAATAACTGCAATCAGAAATGTGAACCAAGTATTGTACTTATAAGGTTAAATTAATAAAAACTGAGCTTTATATCTGCCTCTGCTACAGAACATTATGCTGGTGAAGAATTTCAGGTGCAAATAATCAGAGCTTACTACAAGCCAGGGAATTCAGCGACGGTCATGAATACCCTCAATGCACTTCCTTGAGGTTAAGTAATATATTCTCTAACATGATACAGTGCAGGGCTGCTATTGTGCTTTAGAAGTTTCTACTGAACTGAAAAGTCTGTTCTACTCACATGGCCACTCATCTGTAAGTAAAGAAATTATTTCTTTAACTACTGCTTTTACAGAATGGAGAACACACCACATTCCATTTTTCTGTCTCCTACCTTGTGCACTTTTGCATTACAGTTGTATTAATGCTCTAAATGCTTTAAAGTCAGTATGGGGGAAAAGGGAACACTGATATATGATGTCTTTAAGTCCTCCCCTGTCTGGCTAACCCAGTCTGGCTGCTGGTAGCAAACACAGACACGAGATCAGTGAGTGAAAGACCCTAATTTAACTCTATGGCAAAATTGATTTTGCCTCTTAGTTATAATAGGTTCTCCCAGTGATAACTAAGTAATAACACTAAGCCTCAGAATTTACCTGAACTTTCTTAAACTGCAGTGGTAATTTAAAATGTGGAGTTCTGTGTTACAGATCAGATCCCCGGCTAGATCTGGAATAATTCCATTAAAACCAGTGGAACTACAAAGATTTCTATCAGCTGCGGTATCACTATAAACCTCTTGGAAATAAAGCCTGCATTGTTAATTCTGTCACCGCTGAAACGAATGCCACAAGCAGCGGAGCAGAGATAACCTGGGTAAGCCGATGAACGACACACGGCAGCTCCTACCTTTCATATAAGGCTGATTTTAGTCACAACCACTCACATCTGCTCTACAAAAATCCCCACATATTTTCTACGGAAAAAAAGAAAAAGACACAGGTCTCGAGCAGGAAACTACTAGAAAGACTGCAAAATACATATTTTAAAAGCAAGAAGGTTTGCAATAAAGGGAAGGGTAGGAAACTTGCTCCTGATACTGTACCCAAGGATAGGGATACTACCTGCCCCTGGAATGCCTAATGCACAGATTTTTTTTTACTTTTCTTTCTGGGATAGGATGGGCCATGTGATGAGGGCCTGGTCCAACCTCCCTGTGCCAAGCACAGTCAGCCAGGTCACCTCTCAGAGCAGGGAAGCGGAACAGGGCCGGCATCGCTGCCCTCCTCTCCCATCTTCCCCAACGCCAACTTCTGCCTGGAGACAAGGCCGGAACTAACCAAGAGGGACTTGGCTCAAAACCTGCATCATCCTTCTCAGACTCTTTTGACACAACCATCCCAACTGCACGTGGAAAGAAGGTGTGTTTTCTTCATGTTTGCATATAAATATCAAGAACTATTTGAGAACCTGAGCTGTCTTCCAAGGTCACACAATGTGGAAGAGAAGAAAGCAGCCTCAGGAGGTTGCTATTAGTTTAATTCAGACCTGAAAACAGTCATGGCCATCCTTTCCCCTTACAACTGGTGTTTGAAAACTGCAAAACCCAAAGGAGCTCCAGGCTACTCCAGGTGGGAGCCAGGCCCACGTCGCTGATGGAGCTGCCATCTCATTGTTTGCTCCGCAGCTGCGGGGAGCACCTGGCCCAACCTCAATGGTCACCACTACTGGGCCACGACAAAGCTTGGAGGATAATGGGCTTGGGGCAGAAGAATGTTATTGGTGTGGCCTGTGCAAACCTGACTCAGATGGACTCTCATGATTTCTGCAAGCATCACTCTCCAAAAAGGCTTTAGGTAGGGAAAGACACAAGGATTTGCTGTCCTGTGCTGGCGTAGGAAATAATTCAATGGTCAGGGGAAAAAGGTGGCTTTGAAACCTGCAAGAAAAATACAGACAGCTGAAACAAAGCACAAGCAGGCAGCTGGCAAAGGATACATGAAGGAAAAAAAGGAGGGATGAACAAAGACAGGAAGCAGAAACAAGTGTGAGGAGAAAAAAAAAAAAAAAAACAAGCTGGAAAACTGAACTGTGAGAATGAAGACCAAAATGTAGTCTTGTATGGAGGGAATTAGGAGGTCTATGCACCACTTTATCTGAGAAAATGCCTGGGACTAAGCTCTTTCCTGGGTAAAGCCCAATCCAGACAGACAAGGACGTGCATCAATTTGCAGACCTTAGCAGGAGCGAGCACGGCACTGCCTTCATCTGCACATATCCCTATACCAAGAACGGGGCAGTCAATCCAGAAAGAGTGAAAGCAGAAAACATTGGAAAGGAAGGATTTCCCCTGCTTTGGCTCTGCTCCATCGCTATGCAAAAGACTACACTGTCTGATAACACTTTTTTTTAATGCTCAAGAATCTGCACTTAGAATAATTTTGCTTGCTAGCAAATACTGAGGAGCAGCTGCAAGCTCCTCCGTAGATCCTGTCTGGAGAACTCCTTGAAGCCACGGAGCAGCACATGTGACACTCAGAATCCTGCGGGATCGCCTACGTCTGTTCCTCCATGTCTATATGCAGTCACTTCAGAGAGGATTTGGGGGAGTGGGGCAACTCATCCCTTCAGGCCCTCTGAAACCCAACAAGTACCCGAGTGCTAAATGACCGGGCTGCCCACCTCACAGCATGCTCATGAGGAACAAGATCTGCTTGAAAAGCTAATACTGCTGTTACTCTTTAGAGTACCATGTATTTTTTCCACTCTAATTTTTCTCAACAGTTAACCGAAATCCCCATATTGCTTCCCTCATTCATACCAAAACCTCACAGCATTAAGAAAACCACAGATACTGTAATAAGTCATGACTCATATCATCCAACATCGCCCGAGCAGGAATTGCACATTTTACTGTAATGATATCTAGGCCATCTCTACATCTAACATTTTATCTAGAATAAGGCCAAAACGTATCAATTTCAGTAGAGCGGGAAAAGGAAGTTTTTGTGGTTAAGGCAAAGGCCAATGAGTCAGACTATGTGGGTTCTGCTTCCAGGCCTCACACAGGCTTCCTATGTGACTTTGCCCGAATCACTTCACTTCTCTGTGCCTCAGTTTTCACATCTGTAGAAGGGATGTCAGAATGTCAGATGCATTCATCTTGGTTTCTCAAATTTTTGGAGACATCTGGGTGGGACATGCAAAGTGTTATTATAACCACCATGCATCTGTTACTCCGCTGCGAACAGAATGATCGCCTGCTTCCGGAGGGAAAAGAGAGGCAGGAGAAAGGCCAGCCTCAGATCCAAAAAAATGGAGATTTATTCCAAAGGAGCAGCTCGCCCCTGGTTTGACCAGAAGGAAAGCGGTTCAAGGAGTACAGCAGCACGGAGCCACGGAGAGGAAATGCCGCAAGCCCTCTGAAATCCCTTGACCTCACTCTAGGTTATTGCATCAGATGCAGCAGCCTTTTTTATTTGTAATTCACAGGCATATAATTAAATCTTGCACATTCACTTTGAGAAAGCACAATAGCTAAACCACTAACCCTTAAGCATAGTCTAGTAGTGGCATTTGGAGAGTCAGCCACACTCTCTCACCTATGCTGGCAAACACATTACTCTGGCTGTGAAGGAAACCACAATGTGGGAAGGAAAGCCTACAAAAGAATGAAAACAGAAAGTGTCTAAGGCCTTGGCAGAAGGACACTAAATAAAATAGAGAGTGGTGACTCATTTTGGCAGTGAATCCACCTCAACCCCTTCAAAGGCTTTGGCAAGAGTCCTCGGAGGAGACCCCAGGCTTTTGCCAAGCCACAAAACACCACAATTATTATCGCAGCAGTCATCAACAAAACAGATTTTGTAAACTGACTTGTTGGCACATAGATTAAAGAAGCTATAAAAAGGAATAACAGCTGTTTGGGTTGCCCTATGCAGAAAGTTACTATATAAAAAGTACTTTTACACATATCATATATATGTACACACAGATGCACATGATGTGTACATGAAGAATATACAAACAAGCAAAAGTGCCAAAAGCTTCTGAAGGATTTTGTTTCTATTCAAGGAAGGCAAATTTGCAGGTTTGTAAACTTGTAAACTAAGGACCTGATCCTCTTTGCAGTCCTACCGGTTTCAGAGCACCCACTCGACACGGCACCAAGATCCAGAGCAAAGAGTAGTGGCTACTTAAAGCAAAATACAATAGACTTAATTCTCTTCCTCTTTCCTGGGGCATAAATCAAGAGAAACATTTTATATCAAGGAATTGCACTGGATGTCAGAGGATAAAACACCCCGAGATTGCTTAGTATAGAGCTACAACACAGCTTGATAATGGTCAAGTGTTAGGTGCAATTTTCTAGGCATTTTGAGTATTTATATAATTGAATGAATATTCAACCTTAGCAATTTAAAATTGGGCTCACAGTGGATCATGATGGTTTGTCTGCCTAGGCCTGGAGCACAAAGACAAGAAATTCCTGAACTCAGTCAAAAAAAAAAAAAAACAGCAACGCATGGTTTTTATGCCAGCACCTTCACTGCAGATCGGTTGAGCATTTTTGAAAGCCTGCTTTTTCATTTAAAACAGATGAAGCATTGTCCTATAAATTTATAGTTTTTGATTAAAGTACCAGAAGAAAAAAAGGAGACACAAAACTGGGAATATGACATCAGCATCCTGTTCAAATCTTTCTTTAAAACTTCATTAAGGACAGCAGTGTTCACCTGTAGATTTCCACAATTATTTCTTTACCATATGGATAAGCAAGACACAAAATACTTTCACCAAATTTGAACTCCTCTAAGTCTCAGTAATACATGGAATTAAAACATCCTGAAAACAAGTTTCAAAGGCTCAACTTTACAGCTCAGTGCATGCATATGCTCAATTAAACTCCACCCACTCTGACTGGTATCTAGTAGTCAAAAAATAGGAGCCATGTGTCTTAATTTTATCTTCTCACCCAAGAACTGAGTTCACATAACACCATAAAATAATACTCCATTCCACAGAATTACTATGGATATATGGGTGGCCAGTGAAAGGGGGTGAAGTTAATCCAGAAGGATGTTGGTAACTTCTACAGAGGTATAAAAGCATAGGTTAGGGGAGAAATATGTGTATAAACAGTAAACACAGATGAAAAAAATCTGTACCTCTACAACTCTGTGCAAGGAACATTTTGAGGTCCTTACAAGGAGCAGTGATACACAGATTGTCCTATAGCATTAAGACTTAGGGGCTAACTGTATTTTTGGTTTAATTCAAACAAAGAAGGGAACAACACTCACCTTCCTGCTGCTTTCTTAGAAGAGGAGTAATCCTAGACCCTGCAAATGGCTGGCAGAGGAAATGCAACAGGTTGCAGACTGAGAGGGAGACCAGGAGAAGGCAGTATATTGCACTTGCTAACACAATCCACCTGAACACGCACAGATTCTGCTAACGACAAATACTTTCCAGCTGCATAGGGAACTATCTACTATTTTAAAAATCACATGCAAGCAGAAGCTTGATTAACTTGCAAGGGTGAACCAGAAATGTTGCCCTAAGAGCAAGAGTTTATCTGTGAGGGTCCGAATACAAATAAAATCCTCTCTTTTTTAATGTATTTTTTGAAGCTGCCAAATCTCAGCTGTTTGCCCTTCAGCCTTACCCTTTTCTTTTGATTTTTGCCTTTCTTTTTCCCCCCTTGGCCTCCATAACGCCTCACCCAGGCGCACAACGAACGCGTACGCCGGCAGAAGCCGTCGGCTTCACCTAGCTGAGCATTTAAAAAGCTTCCAAGCACACACTGTCTCCTGTGTAGCCTGGAGATCCCTGTTGAGCCGGTGCCAAGTCCCTGAAAAGTTGGACACTGCATCCGGTATTTACACTAAGCTAAAATTCTAATCAGCACTAACAGCAGTGTGTTTTTAATTCACCCTTATGATTTTATTTCAATCTGCTAAGTAGCACAACTGCCAGGAAGAAACTGCTATAAACTCCGGTAAACAAATGCAAGGGGAAAAAAAAAAAAAAAAGAAAAAAACAAAAAAAAAGAGGGGAAAAAAAAAAGAAAATAAAATCTGAAACCTGTTGTAGATAAAGTTTGCAGCACTTTAGACACGCAGCCCGAAAGGAAAGTCTGAAGCGTCGGTCGAAGCTGCTCTCGGCTGGGTTCATTTCAAATAACCTACCTTCCACTTTTTCTTCCCCTCTACACCCCCCTCTTTTTCTCTCTTTTTCTTTTTTTCTTTTTCTTTTTTTTTCCGAGTGTGTTTGATGCTTTCTAGCCAAGGAAGGAAAAGGCTCATGTTATTTTACACCGGCTATTTCACCTCACGTCCTCCCCATACGCAGCTTTCTGCCAAGCGCTGCGAAACAAGAACACAGTAACTACTTGAATCTCTGGATGACACTGTAAATTGTAGTGCCAAGGGGCTGGTGCCAAGTCCGGCATCTTCCTTATTTTAGGAAAAAAAAAAAAAAAAAAAAAAAAAAAAAAAAAGGAAAGAGAAACCCGGGAAGGACGGCTCCGCGAAGTTGGTCACCATTTTGGACCTGTGCGGTGCAGTCAGACCTTGGCAGCCATCTTACAGCTTGGCAACCATTTTGAGAATGTGCCTGGCAAGCTCTCAGGGCTCGCCGGCGCTGTTTCAACAGCGCGACGGTTAAATATAGTCCAAATTAAACAATACCGCAGAATATCAGGTAAACTCACCCTTCATAAATCCACCCCGTGCGGCGGGTTTACAAGAACATCTCTAAAAAGCGAGGGGTGCTACGCTTAACCCTTTCCCGCGTGGCGACACGCGCCCGCCATGCCCGCAGCCAGCCGCGACATGGCGCGAAGTGGGGACAAGACACATCGTATATTTGCCCTTTGGGTTACCGCCTAATGGGGACACCAAAAGTAGCCAGAGGACAGGAGGCTGGACCATGTGGGAGAAGGAAATCCCGCGCTGGAGGAAGACAGAGGCTTTCAAGGAGAGTGTACACACGTAAACAAGCAGCGGTTGTGTGAGGAAAACTACTTTCACGGCTTTAATTTCCTGGCGAACTTTTCCATGTGCTCTGTTCCCAGAAAAAAAAAAAAAGTTTGAAGAAAAAAATATATCCCAGCAGCCAGACGTTTTAAAGGCACACAGTTCAGAGCAGAGCCTGGCGCTGAGGCGGCGGCGAGCAAGGACCGTCCCCAGGCTCCCCACGCCGGCTGGGCAGCCCGGTTTGGAGCCCGGGCCATTGCTTCGGCACTGCCAAAATCCCTGCGAGGTCTCGGTGCCAGTCGCAGGAAGGCATGGCCACTAGAAACCGCTCTGGCCCAGAATGAGGGAAACCATTTAAGAGCGAGCGGCTGGCGTCCAGGACGGACCGGCTAATCCCGGGGGGCCGCGCGTTAGCGCTGCGCCGTGGGAAGCGCGGAGAGCCGGCAAGGAGGTATTTTGACTATATTTCCTGCAGTGTTTTAAACAAGCCTCTCGCCGCAGAAGTTCATTTTTCATATTTAATGTAGTGTAAACACATTTAATAACTTCACGAGGAATGCGGGGCGAGCGTTTTTGCAGAGCAAACAGTGCTATGGCCACGACGGCTTGCACAAAAGTTTAGTCTGCACGAGCTCTACCTCTGTAAGCCTATTTGAATAAAACTTAAATGGGCAAAACTCAACACTTGGAAAACTGAGTGTGCAAAAAGGCAAATATTTGAAGGTACTAAACAGTATCCAAGTATTAAAATGACATTTTGGGGAAGTATTTAATATCTGAAGACAAATGTCTATTGGAAGTGCTTGCTACACACATTATATTCTGCTTCTTATCTTGAAATAATTTACAGTGGAGCAGAAAAGATCAAGTTTATGCTCTATTAGCATAAAGTTTAAACTATAAGGGTTTTTTTGACCTTGAAGTCTGAATTAAATAATGCCTGAGATTTTACTCTCACTCTTTTTTGCCCTTTTGAAATTTTAATTTGGGGAGGGAGAGGTGAAATTTAAAAGCCAACTAATTAAGTATAATTTCAGAGTGAATGAAATAAATTAATTAAATCATAATTGAAATGACAATATTAAATATGAAAATATTATGCCGGAGTAGATCAGAATAAAGTCTTGACACTGCCAGATATCTTTTATATTGAAGGACAGTATCTGCAGCCGCATGACGTCAGCCGGGCTGGAATAGTTGGGAATGCATTGATAAATTGCTCCATCGATTCTGTTCTGCTTCACTTACCATAATTATAGCACAGTAATGGATGACATGAGTGATATATTTTTACTTTAGAGAAAAGCCAAGAGTTTGCCTGTTTCTTTATGAGATTAGACCAAATCCTTTCAATTAATACAGCATGATTGATATCTGAAAGTGTACTGGGGTAAGAGACTCGCTTCATGGGCACATCTTGAAACGTTATTGGTTAAATATCGAAACACGATTCAAAGAGCAGCTCTGGTGCCTTAAATAACAGTGTCATTTTGGTAATATAAAAGTTGTTGTATCATCAAAATTTTCCAAGGTTTTCTTTTTAGGCCCATTTGAAGGATTTTGTTTTTCTGAGGCTGAAAAATCACATTTGCACTTAATAGGCACATAAGCCAGGTTGGTGTAGGCATTTCTCCTGAAACAATGCTTTACAGGACCAGTGAAGTCCCTGGGAAGGCTACCAACCACTATGTCGGGATAAAGAGCGGGAGGCCTGGATTATGTTTCCCAAAATGCATAAGTTCCAGGTTCTGCTTTCAGCTGCTCTTCTTGAAATCAACTTCCCTGGAAGCCAACTGATGAGGGGCACGGGTAGATCTAAAGGCAGTACTTCCTTCTGACTACTTGGGTTCAAACCTGCAAATATCTATTCATAAGATGATGGGTGAGAATAAAATGTAGCAGGTAAAGCAAATATAGAGAAGTTCTGGATGTCTTATGTTGCAGAGAAACTGCACAGCTATCTATCCCTCCTCCAGACCTGCCAGCAGTAGAAGAAAGACAGCAATAACCTGCAAGGATCCCTCCGTGCCAAAACCTAGAGCTCTCTGCAGTACCCTGCTCAGCCTCAACTCCAAAAGTTTAAGGTAGTTTTAAATGCTGAGACGTTATGTTTCATCTCCCTTCCAATATTCTATTTGCATAACTAACTATAAATCTAGATAGTTATGTCACCCTATTTTTAAACTTTTTTAGCATATGTCCCAGAAAAAAATGCACCATAACCCCAATGCTCTAGGAACAAATAACCTGGCTACCTCACTGTACTGGCAAGAAGGAAGAGAGGAAATGTATTCTTGCAGAGATGTGGAAAAAGATGTTAGTAGGTGAGGCACAGAGACAAAAAAGCACTGTCAGAAAAGACAAATCCATATTAAACAGATGCAGAGAAGAAGATTTTTTTACGAGGGCTGGTAAGACTGTCTGATCAAATGCAGAAAAGATCTGCATGTTTTTCACAACTCAAGCTTCCCCTCCTGACACTTGTGAATGGAGAAAACATTCATTATAAGTTACCATGTACATATATTCTTATTACTTCAGCTTTTGGCAAGTAATACCGAAAGAATCCAAAATGGGTGATCTTTAATCGATAAATCTTTTCTCAAACAGTCCATTATAGCCACTAACCAAATAATTTCTACACAAAAAGGTGAGTAAAAAAATACTCCAAACAAGTTTGATACTGGGGGAAAAAAAAATTTCCGGAAACTCTGCCCAATTTGACACAGCACTTTTTGTCACTACGTCTTTCACAAAAGAAAATAGCCAATATTTGAAAAAAAAAAAAAAAGTCCCCTCCCCACAAACACTGACATTGATCTGTACTTATAACTGTTGAATTCACTCCCTTCTTGTGTTACAAAGGCTGTCACTGGAAATAAAGTGTAACTTGGGCCGGCGGTGGCAGCTATCAAACTTCCTCTGACACATTAGAGTGTCTGAAACCCAGACACCCAAGGTTTACAGCAGCAAACTCCAGTGTGTAGCGAACAACCCAAAACCAACTATCGACTACCCTATTGATTTCTGAGGGGGGGGACCAAGGCAGGAAAAGCACCAGAAAAGATAGGATTTCTTTTAGTCTCCTCATCTCTAACTTCGTGGCTGCCAAAGTCAGGTCTTCTCAGGCTGAAGCCATCAGAGGTTTGTGTTGCAGCTAGCCAGGATGTCTGCCTAAGATAATTCAAGCTGAAAGCAGACAATGTGCAGTGGGAGCTGATTAGCCACTGACTTCCAGCATGACCTGTCTCCGTCCCAGAAGAAGCTTCTTGACAGTAAGATACGGAGGCTACAGCACAACTAAATGAAAAAAAATGTGGTTATCTTTTCAGATGGTATTTGAGGACATCTGACTTTCATACTTAGGCAATTAGGAGAGGCTGGCAAGGCTGAGCACCGGACATTAAAATGTTTGAGCATATACTGCAACAAGAGGTTTAAAGGAGATTACTCTCAAAAACTTTCTGCAGCCAATATGAAACTTAGTAAGGATCAAATAAATCTTAAAATAATTCACAGTATGGAAAGAAGGTGTTAAAAAGGCCATGGGTTTTTCATTTCTTTTTCTTCATCAAGTAAGTCAGTGCATTGTGTGTTTCGGGAACTCTGCAGAAAGTATTCCAGATTTAGATCAACGTAGCTGAAGGCACTTTTGACCTTAAGTGAAGGCTGGGAAAATAATAACTATAGGTGTGATTTTGATCATTCATCATTAAAAAAATAAATAAACTCAGGTTTGCTAGAGATCATCTGTTTCATCCATTATCCTAGCTAGTATTTTCCTATCTAATTTTGCATGGCCCCAGTTCAAAAGGAAGGAGAGATTCTGAAGCCCACAGATTTTGTGGCTGAGTATCAGCCACAGGAGCACCCTTCTCCTGTTGGAAAGTATATGTAAATCCGAGCGCATGTTTCATACTGGAAGTTGCAATGTTAGCAAAATATTCAAGAAACCTCTGAAGATCTATAAAATCATGATGAGCTTTTTCTCAAAAATCAGAAACATTTTCTGCCTTTAAAATATGACTAAGCTTTGGTGCCAGACTAAGACCATCATGTGCGATTTTTAATTTGCTTTGTTAATGGCATGCAAAGTCCAAAGGATTTCACGAACACGAACCATTCTCCTGCTCCCTTTTGTCAAGCTGAAACATTTTTACGCAGCTCCGCAGGAGCAGAGGCTATAACGTCTGGAATGTTTTGATCTTATCTGAAGGTTTTAATAACTTTCTTTTTTATATATGACATACTTTACATTTTTGATTCCCCAGCTCGCTTCGCAGCTGCTTGCCGGCCCCGAGGGCTCTGCCGGCCCGAGCGGGGCTGCCCCAAGGGGGTGCTGCAGAAGTGCGAGGCACCCGCGGCCCCGCAGACGCTTTCCAGCTGCCTCCCGCGCAGCATTCCCAAGAAAGTGATGTGACTCCCCCCTGGCAATGGATCCACCTTCTGGGATGCAGGAATCAGATTGCAGCGCACTCCAACAGTCAGGCTGAATCAAGTCCCTAGGACTTTTTAATTTTCTTTTTCACAGCAAAGAGAAAATACGAGTGTATACCTTGGTAAAGCGGCACTAAACTACAATACAAACACTGCATGGTGGAGTGGATATTTTAGTTTATGGTGGGACTGCAGGAATAAGCTTATAAATCTATGGCCCAGGGTCAATGCTTAAGAAGAGATTATCTCTAAGCTTTACTTACACGTTCTATTTTGGCCCAACAATTTCCAGTGCATTTCTGCGAAAGAGACATAGTCCCTCCTCATCCCTGGCAGCACCAGACACATGGCAGGATGCCTCTTCCAGAAAGAAAAGGGCTAACGCATCCCAAGCGACGATGACTCCCAGCTGAAGCTTTAGGGAAGTCAACCTGACCTGAGCTGCGACGCAGATCAAATAAATCCCCTCGGCTTCATCCCGGCCCTCTTTCCAGCTAATGACAGAGGCTTCCACGCAGCCTCCGGGCCTATCCCGACTGCCTGGCCCAGCCCTCGCGGTTTCACCTCACACCCTGATCGGTGAGGGCCTCCTCTGAGGCAAAGCCCCACAACGTTTCTCTGAAGCCCCGTTTTTTCTCAATGGAGCAAGAAGCAACTCTGCTCCCACCCACGTAATAACTTTTGCACATGCCCAGAGACACAGGACCAAAGCATATCAAAATGCACGAACCAAGTTTTCCAGCTGCCAGAAACTTAGACCAAAAAAAGAAAAAAAAAGAAAAAAAAAAGAGCCTCAATTCCAAAGGGGCCTCAATATAACTAGTAAATTAGGTCTGCAAATCTGTCCCCTCATAGCTGTTTCTCAAGGGCAGAGGTTACAGGTGCCTTTGCAGAGGCTGCTGTCTAAAACTGGGCCCAAACACTTCGAGCTGTATGATCAACCTCACAGAATGAGGTTGTAAAGTAAGAATAACCTTACAATAGTATGGTGTTATTTGAGGAAGGAGGTTTTAGTACACAAAAAATATCAGAAGGAATCATCAAAACATTATGAGATACACTAAAATGGAACTTATATTTATACATAAAAGGAACATATTTAAAGTGTGCTTGTTAACGTTCGCAAAATTACCTTACTGACAGGCATTCAGAGAGCATAATAAGGAAGTTATAGTGGCAACAAAGCAGCTATTTTAAATAATATCAAACGTCTTATTTAATACAAGATGATAGTATAGATTAATAAGCAGCACATGTGTTGTTTGGATTTGTACTGCAGCGGCCAAGGCAGCCGAATCAGCAGGGGATGTGAAGGTCTGAAACGTGCAGCCTCAAGGCAATGGGAGCCGATGGGTACCTGGAACCCAGGACATGCCCAAGAGGGAAAGCTAAGTTTCCCTCGTGAAACCCTTGCTCGGAATACGCTCATGGAAAGGAGAACGGACAC
>JAUBOD010000278.1:210417-241769 GCA_032353885.1 Nothura maculosa | reverse complement strand
CATGCCCAAGAGGGAAAGCTAAGTTTCCCTCGTGAAACCCTTGCTCGGAATACGCTCATGGAAAGGAGAACGGACACATGAATTTGCTGGTTTTTTTCTTCCTTGGGCTGGGAGGCACAACACAGAAAGCGGAGCGGGACCAAGTCCAAAGCACTGTCCTCTTTAAGGATCCCCTACGCGGTATCACCCGCGCGTCTCAGCCAATCCTGGCCAACAGTCGCTGTCTGTTTGCCAAGCACAAGTTTGCCATGTTAAACTGTCACTACAATGGCACCTTGAAGAGGCGTTATCGTCACTCTGGCGAGGAGACACGGCAGCCGCGAAGGGAAGCCGAGGCTGCAGCCTCCACATGGGAGCCACAGACAGCGCCGGTGCCGCGCGCGGATAAGTCACCCGCCGGCGGCCTCCAAGGAGCCGCTGCTCCTTCACACGGAGGCAAAATCGTGCCCGCTTCTGACCTTCTCATAGGCCAGTTGCTGCTTTTTTTTTTTCAAAAAAAATCCAAGAATCTAGAACCACTCCTGTTTTTTTTCTTTTTTTCTTTTTTTTAAAATTATTGCCTCTCTGCTCTGGATACTGTATAAAAGCCGAACAAAGTCACAAAGTTACTTAAGCATCTTATGAAATTGATTTCCCCATTCACTAGACTTTTCGTGACACTGGATCAGTATGAAAAATGGGGAAAGGAGAGCATTACACCAGACAGAAGTGCTGTATGCTGCTAGAGACAAGGCTCACCATATGGGAAAATACTTACATAATATACCTGAAGAGCTTAGCTAGGATTACTGCGCAAACCCCTCATTAATATGGCAAAGTTATAACCCGAGCACAGAGAAAGCAGGACCTGGAATTTGATTAGATACAGAATGGGAACTTTTTTATTTTTTTTAATAATGATGACTGTATAATATTGACCTGAGTAATTACAGACTGCAAAAGTGAACTTTGCATTAAGGGCACCATATTGATTTTGCAAATGCAGAATTACAAAAGTACTTTTATGCCTAAGAAAGGTTCAAGTTACCACACTGGAAAGACCTTAGGAGAAGGGTGTCTGAAGAACCATAGTCCTCATCCAGCAGTCTCTAAAGCAGAGACCCAGCAGCCCTAATATTTAACTGGATGATGCCTCCTCTGTAGTGCCCTTCGCTCCCTTCGTCTCAAGATGGTACTCACTGCTTTGCCAAACTGGAGTCAACTGGAACGGTCAAATGCCACTTAACTTATTAAAATAGTTTATTCAATATATAACGTATCAGTGAATTAATATGTTATTCACCAGCACATTCTGAACTATTCAGCCGGCTGTGTGAAATGTTTCTAAATACACTATTTGACATTTTTAATTATACAAATACTTTATTTAGCAAATAACTGTTCATTATTTGGCAGGCCCTACAAATTACACACATTGTTAATTATTTTCATGTTGGAATATAGGTTATAAATAACTGTGATAAAGTGTGATATCCATGCTGACAGAATATTAGTGAAAATTGACATTTTTTTCTATTGAAGTAACTGCAATCTGAGAACAGAAATGTTGCCTCTAATAATATATCTGCAAACGAATAAATGTTACAGTGCACCAAGCTATTTTGTTATTGTTTTAACGCACTACCTATTTTACCTTCAATTCTTGATAATTCCATACTTGTTAATATGTTTCTCCTTCAAAATTAATAAGACAAAACCGAAATCCTGTTAAATTAATTTTTCATTTCTCTGCTGGTTAAGGTTTTTAAAGTTTGACAAGGATTTTGAAAAATTCTTTATCTAAGGGAAACAATGAAATTCTAACAGGACCTGCAATGAATCCAGGCAATACATCAGTCGTGCTGTATTCTTTCTTAAATGGCAACTTTTTTGCCATAATCACAAGAGTTAATGAAAAAAGCATTTAGAGAAGACAGACAACTCAGAAAAATGGAACTCCAGCACTGCTATGCTAGACACGATGGCCACAAGATAAGTTTCATAGCAAGATCCTCAGCAGATTTATACTTGCCTAGTTGTGAATCTCAACGTGTGAAGACCCCTCCGTGATGCTGTGTTAGATCTGTATGAACAGGCACTGAAACCCACATGCTGGAGCACTGGAGACTGGGTAATAAACCACTCGCCAGAGCCTGTGATAGCTGCAAAACCTCAGCACCCACCACCACAACCTGAACCACGGCAGGATCCCTGACCCGCTATTTTTATGCATTTGAAGAGATGTGGTTTTATAAAGCAAATAAAAGAGTTAAACATGAAATTCCGACAGATTCTGCAGCTCATGCTAGGAAATTCTAGCAGATTCTGGGCCTGTCCATGGTCTTGTCTATCTGGGCCTGTCTATCTGGTCTTGCAGCAGGCCAGGCCGTGCTCCTGCCCAGTTCAACGCAGCCAGGCCGGGTTCAGGCCGTCCTGCCGCAGAGCCAGAGCCACCATCTGCTCGGGCGTCCGTGCGGCCGCCTCCTTCTGCGGGACTCCCCGAAGCAGCAACCTGAACCTCACACCTGCCTAGCACGACAAGCGCCTTGAACGGAGCCTTCTGCTTCCCTGTCCTGACTGCATCCTGTGAGCATCCTGCGGCAGGCGAGGGCGACATGGCCCTTCCCGTGCTCCCGGGAGCGCGGAGCCTCGGCCACACCAGGTGCGGACTCGCTGCTCCAAGTCGGAGCACGTCACCGAGCTTCGAGGATGTGCTGCAGCTCCCCTCGCCTCCGCACAACGAGCTCTGTCCTCGGCTTACCACATCCTCCGCTGACACAGCCATGCCCAGGGGGAGCATTTCCCAGCTTACAGTAGGTAATGAAATAAAAAAAACCCCATAAAACTCCCCAAACAAACAAACCAAGCAAAATCCCAAACAAACAACAACAACCTCCAAACATAAAGCTCAGCTAACTAAAATGGAAAATGGATACCTTTGGCAAGAGAAGTATTCCTAGATGGAAAGGCAGCTGAAAAAAGGGAAAAATAAGGAAGAAAAAAAAACAGAGTGAGCATACACTTCACTAGGGGAAGTTTCTCCTATAAATTGGCAGTGAATCAGACACTAAATGACATGCCTAAAATCAGGTGCTGCATTAGTGCAAATGAAATCTTAGTCCCCAGGAAGGCAGCAGTGAAAATGCAATGGATTTCAGTGGGACAGAGTCGTCTCTCTGGTCTTTACAGTCAATCAGGAAGAACTGGCAACGGCACCTGAACGTTGCTGTTTGTTATTAGACCACGGAAATCCTTATTAGTTGGCTTCACCTGCACTTATGACCAGCACAACAGGACTTTTTTCTTTCTTTTTTTTTTAACTTTTTTGGCCCAAAGAAGCAGAGCAGGTTCAATTCTCCAACCTAAGACACAAGTTGGAGCTCTGTGATTTTTCCCAGGCATTTCAGAGTCCGTTTCCCCACGGATAGGGGTGTGCAGAGTCTCCACTAATGGAAGGGCTGTGCTCATGAACAGAGGAGAGCGGAGCCTCAAGGGCTTGTGTGCACCTGGGACACCCACTGCGGTTGGGATCGCAGGGAATCCTGCTGGAATACAGCAAGTAACTGTGGAAGACAGAACCCGCTCCTCAGAGGCCAGTTTTACTAGGCAGAAGAGTCCTCCCTTTATCAGTCCTTTTCACAGAAAAACTACGGCAAGAAGTAGTCAAATTAATTTAGATATTTGATGTTACAAATATATTATATGGCGGGTATGATGTCCCCATTTAAGTGAGCTTTCTGTGGTATGTTCCCATTTAAAAAACTTTTCATGAACAACCTTTCAAAATTTGAAGTGCCTGGAAATTCTTGGATGACAAAACTCTTGTCTGTGACTAATCTCTTTATCTGCAAGCAAAACCGGGTCCAAATAAATAAAATGACAATAGTAACAAAAGCAGAAAGAACGCGTGTGTGCAGTGCACCCACACAGCAAAACAATAAACAGATTTACTAGAGGGAAGTGTGTGATAGGCAAGACACCATTAATATGGTGCCCAAAGTCCATCACCGAGAATAAATATTACATGGAAATCACTACAGCTTGATACAAGGCTGAGTAAACAAATGATGCAAACTGTAACGAGTGTATTTGTCCAGACATCTATTAGTGCAATACACAAAATGGGATCAGCGAACATTTAAAGTGAAAATTTGTGACCTGTTAGTATCCCCCAAATGCCCATAGAAGATTATCCTCCCTTTTAAGCTTAATTTTTATTCTCTGTCTCAATTTCTGCTCTGCTTCTCCCATCACGGGCAGCGTTAGCTACGCTGACAGCCGTACCAGGCCAAGGTAGCACAGATGGGGCGGCTGCAGCTGCATCTCACCTGACAGACTGCAAAACCCAGCGGGGCTCTTTCCCCGTCCCTTTATGTCTGTCTTTGTGCATTTGCAGCACTGCCTTTCGCCGGGCTGTTATTGGCTGTGTCACCGGCACCGCGCGCTCCAGTGAGAAGCTGGTGGGCTCCACGTGCCATCTCAGCGGTCCTAATAACATGGGATGGATGCATGGGATCTCGGTTGGTCCGAATAACGTGGGACGGGTCAGGTTTTTCCACCCTCTGCTTTGCAGGGTGCAAAATAAAGGTCCCGCTGCCACCTGCCCGGCTGCTGGGCCGTGCAGCGGGATGCCTGCATGCTCTCATTTACTTCCACAAATAATCCCACCTGCAAACAGAGAAGCGGAGTCTCAAATATCAGCCCTTCAGGTTGAGGGATCTTGGAAATGAAGCTGTATCGGATTTATGGCCCCGGCAGGAGCGCCGAGGGGAGCGGGGCCATGTGCAGCGCGCGGAGCGCCGGGCGCCCCGGCCGGAGCCGCAGGCTCCGCTTGGCGCTCGCAGCACGGGAAGTTTTGCAGGGCGCTCGCCGGGAAACGCGTGCAGCGCTGCAGAGCGAAGCAGACATATTGCACATGTCTCCAAGCAGCACGCCCGCATTCCCCAGCCTGCAAATGCAGCTATTACAGCGGCATTTATTAAAAGCTATAAAGAGAGGGAAAGTCTCCACATTATATTGTCCCCAAACTGCTTTCTATTAAAGTAGAAGACAATTAATGCAGACTGCCCGCCCTTTATTTTGGATGTATTTAAGGTTTTGCTGGCTGCTTCCCCAAAACTTCCCATGCTGTGTGTTCTGCAATGAATACAGTCTTTTTTTTTTTTACCCCTTCCTACCTTAATTTCAATATTTAGAATAACTTAATTATATCTGATATCGACTACGTGTTAAATTGCTGCCATGGATACTGCACTTGGTTTAGGCTTTGCCCATAACCCCAAACGCAACCACAGAACGCCGGGATCTTTTTTGGCTGCGAGTGAAATTTAATGAATAAACATTCAAATAAATTACCCCAATAAGGACACAATGTGCTATTAATGCCCGAGCTGCGCCGCGCGCCTCAGCCCTTCCGCAGTTTGCGTGGAAGAAATTACAGCGGTGACGGGCGCCGAACAAAACCCATCGGAAACCGCTCGCAGGCAGGAGCGCCTCTCCAGCGCCGGGGACACGAGGGGCGGCTCGTCCGCCAGGGTGCCCAAGCGCGGCATATGGGCAAGGTTTGAGCGCGCTCTCCGCAGCCTCCTCTCGTGGCGCCGGTTCAGCGCCGCTCCAGCGCTCCGGAGACAAAAGGCGAGCGCGCTCGGAGCGCGGGCCGGGCGCTGCTGGCAGGGCCCGCGGGCCGCCGGGGGCTGCGGAGCTGCCTGCGAGCGGCAAGGCAGCAGCCTGAAGGTTAAAGCTGGCTAGTCGGAATGGCATACTTGGCTGCGTAGATAGCCAGGTGGCCTGGGCATATTGGCAAACAACTGGCAACGTGCCCAATGCATATGGCTTAGATTGCTTTGCTCTTCCCATGAAGCCTTCTTAGACTCTTGAGCAAGCATTCATTTTAGAGCAAAACGCATCCAAGTGTTAAATAAAATCTTTCCCCAAATATATTGGATGCAACCTTTTTCCTTAAATAATAAAAAGATAACCACATTAAAATAAACTAATTATATTTTGTAGCGTATTCCTACATAGAAGCGATTGTTTTCCCCTCCCTTGTCTTTTTGGAAGCAGCTCTGCCTTTACTTGGGTTAACTCCCGAGGTGCCGGCACGGCCGCTTCCCGCACGGCAGTTCCACGGGGACGCCCTCGTCGCTGCCCTCCCAGCGCCGGGCCGGGCGCATGACACGGCCCAGGCCTGGCCACCACATGGGACTGTGCCGCATGTGCCCCCTTCTTCCCATTTCCCAGGTACTGCCCGGCTTCGGCAGAGTTGCCTTTATTAAATGCCGTCTCATTCTGGAAAAGTGCTGCCTCTTAGGATCTGAAAGCCGCACTCCAACAGAAGTTTAAAAATGCAAAAAAAATTAAACCAAGCACTTGACCCATCTTGCAGAGCAAGTGTATGTTTAAGCGTGAATCCTGCAGCACGAGCCCTTGTGCTGAAGTGAGGGCAAATGCCGCCTTAAACACCCACAACAGCTTTGCGGAAAGGCCTAAATATTTTTAAACAATTAAAACATGCTGGACCCTAAGCCCGGGCTAAGGAGAGGGTGCGACAAAGGGGAACGCTAGGAAATTAAAAACAACGGGACTTGTGTTGAAAGCTCGGCAGACGCTGAAGTGCTTTGCTGAACTCAAGCCCCAGCTAATGAGAACCAAGAAATAATTCCCCTCCGTTCCAGCACAAATGTGCTCGCGCGCCCGCCTTCCACCGAGCCTTTCTGTTTCATAAACAGGACATGGAAACATGGGAGGGCTGCGAGCCGAGCGAACAGAGCAGCAACCTTAGTTTCGTTTTAAGAGTCTTGCAAGCAGAGCTCTTCGGAAGGTAAAAAACGTCCAAAAAACGAGTAGCCAACAACTTTTTCAGCGACTGTTCAACAGTGAAGAATGAGACAGCCTGTGTCCAGGGCGGGTAACTCTGCAAGGCTGCTGGATTGATCCTTCAAAATGCTTTCATTAAAACTGAGAACTAACTAATATTTTAAAAGTGAGTCACCTGCTAGTAAACACAAGTTCCAATCATCTAAGCTGGACACAACTCATCTCAGAAGGGATAAATATACCCAGAATATATGGATTCAGCTTTACATTGGCCAAAGTC
The DNA here is from genome assembly GCA_032353885.1 of Nothura maculosa. Lineage (NCBI taxonomy): Eukaryota > Metazoa > Chordata > Aves > Tinamiformes > Tinamidae > Nothura > Nothura maculosa. The sequence goes on along the minus strand of JAUBOD010000278.1, from coordinate 234,694 downwards.
TCCAGACAGTATTTTTGTGCAATCATTTAATCTCTTTGTACTTTTTTTCCCTTCTTTTCTGATAGGGCTAATAATCCCTTTCCTCTATTCGTTGCTTGTTTTGTATATTTGAATTATGAAATCATCAGGTCAAGGAGTAATTTACTTATATAGCGCCTTATTTATATAAAGTCTACATACAAGGAGGACCTGACCTTCACCAGCGCCCCTATAAGCCAGCATAATATAAATAGCGAACATTATTTACTTAACTTCCTTGCTTCAGTTTCTTTAAGGGGGGAATAATATTTACGGGGATGTTGTGAGGATTAGCTCATTACTTCGAGAGCCTTGAAGATGAAACACGCAACGTAAATGAGAAATATCAAGTATCCGCGACACTGATGAAATTATCATCCCCATTGTTACGAGTGCTGCAGAAGAGCGAAATGGGGAGGGAAACGGCTCCTTCCCAAAAAGCTCATTGCTCTAGGCCAAGGCAAGATGACCTTGGCATCATCTTTGCCTTCACCTTGCTCACCCCTTGGCACCATCCTTGCCTTTACCTTCCCCATCCTGTCCTCAGGGGCAAGGAGCACCGCGTGGAGCAGGCTGGACGTGTTCCCACTGGGCTGGCCGCGCTCCATGGGCAGTGGGTGAGGAGCGTGCGGCCAACGCTGATGGCCAGGGATGGACGGCGCCGCTGCTGCTTCTCCTGTGGGACTGGACCGCTGGGTGTCTCTAGATGGGGTGCACAGTGAAATTTGGCCCCTGCCTTTGGGTCCCCTGTGCCCGAGTGCCATTCGTACTGGCCACATGCACAGCCACCATGTGGCCTTCTGGGCACTGAGGTGCAGGAGCGCTCACCAGCTCCTTTGGTGTCTCGGGGCAGGAAGGTGAGAAGCAACCCAAGCACTGGGAGATGTGAAACCACTTCAACCCCGTGAAGTTTTGGAAGGGATGGCTGCTCCGGCCTCCATATTCCGCAGTGCTCCTTCCAGCAAAGGTCTGGGCCTCGGCCCAGGCTCCCTGAATCTGGAGCCAGGACAGCTGAACGAGACAAGGCCCATCAGGGAGCGCCCCGAAGGAGCGAGCAGAACTCGCTGCCCCTCAGCGCGACCCACGGGCGCTGCCGGCCCCCTGGGGCCTGCTCTGCCCTGGGGCCTGTGCGCGGTGGGTGCCCCTCGTCCCAGCCTGGCCGTGCGGCCGTCCTGACCCCGTCCGGCAGGGCCCTGCAGTAAGTGCGGAAGCATGTGGGGCCAGGAGCACGGAGCCGGGAGCGCGGGGCCGTCCCGCCGCCCACGGGCCGTCCCGCCACTCCCGGAGCTGAGGATAGAGCCCTCGGCCACCTCTTGAGCTATGCCTAGCCGCACAAGGCTCCAAGCTCGCCGCTAAACACAGGCGCTGCCCCCAGCGCGTCCCAGGAAGGACTTGCACAATAGCGGGGCTTTCGCTGAACACACTTGGATTAAAGTTTGGAAGCTGCTTGTTTGAAGGAATTGCTTCTCCTCTGCGAAAAACCTGTGTGGGGATGCAGGGGTTTGCTTCGTGTTCTACCTGGCGTGAAAGCACGCCAAAAGAAATACAAGCACTGGGATTGTTTATGTCGCTGTAAAGATAATAACAAATTAGTGCTTTGGGTGTCTGGAAACCTGAATGAAGCTGGTTTTCTGCCCATCCCCACGCAGCCAAACTCACCACATTACAAGGAGCAGAACTTGCTCTAAGAGTCCTAAATGTTTGTTGTGGGGGTTTTTGTTTGTTTGTTTTTAATTTTGCAATTTTTCTTAGAAATGCAAAATAAATAAATAAATCTTCGAAAATACCCACGCAGCCCACGGCTGCAACACAACCAGAGCTGTAAATTCTTTGTCCCCACCGGTGCCGGGCTGCGCGTTCTCTTTTAGAAAACTTCGCTGGCTCTTATTGAAATCAACAGGGTTTCTGACCGCTGCCTTTGGCAGGATCTGCCCTCCGAGCTCCTCTACCTTCTTCCCAGAGACAAAAGGTTGTAAAGGAGGCCAAAAAGCTCCGGGCTTTGATAACGTTCCCAAACATATGGGAGCGTACGGCTTCATGAGACCGCGTTTAACAGATGTTTAAAGAAAGACAACTAACAGATCCAGAATGTAGTAATGAGGAAAAAAGACAATGTACATAAATTCAGCTGCGTGTCTCTTTATAGCGCTACCAATGCCCCGGAGACAAAATGCAAATGAGCCCACTTATTTGCAATATGACACTCTCCCGTTTTATATTTAATATTTTAGGGCATCGCTAAAGCTGATTTTCTTTAGAAGTGATTTCTTCTGGCACCTAAATGGAGGAAGATTTACGCAGTCGGAGGCATATTAGACTCTTGTCAGCTTGCGGAGTCATAAAAAAGGAAAAAAAAAAAAAGAAAGAAAGAAAAAAAAGGCTTGGCTATCAATTTCTGACCGAAAAGTGAGTAAATGAAGAGCCCCGCTGCAAACTTTACTGCTCACCCCTTCTCCCTGCAAAATCTCTGTCTTTATTTTTTTAATTTGGAAACTTCCGAGCAAAAAAGCCTAGAGTTTGGATAGTTTCGGAGCCCAAAGACCAACTGTTCGGTTTAGCAAACCAACAATGTCTGCTCATTTTGTCCCAATCTTTCCAGCTTAAATATTCACAATGTGCCATTATTACGGAATCATTATCTGCCTTTAGCTCTGACAACAGCATCATAAGGGCTATGAAAGGCTCCTTTCTTCTCGTGATTAGTCTCTAAAACATTTCCTCATCTTACAGTGCTCCGCAGCCTCCCGGCATGCACCGCTCAATTACAGTGCTGAAATTAACTGTACGCCGCTCTTATTTATTGATAAAAGAATAATCAAGTGCTCCAGCCCCGTCGCCCGCACTGGCCACAGGTTTTATATCGAGTTGCAAGGCGCGCGGGTTTAACTCTTTGGGCGCTCCCCGAAAAGGAGGGCAGCTCCTGGCGCACTCCGGCGGGAAGCGCCCGGCTGTTTTGTCCCGGTTTTTGGCCCGGGATGCAGAGCAAGCGGCTTTGCAAGCGCAACTTGTGGAACTTGGGCCCGAAGGCATCTGGCTGCCGCGAGGAGGATTGAAAGGAGCCTGAGTGCACGTTGTTGGGGCAGTTGTGCACTCGCGATTCCGATTGGGAAGCTCCTGGCGCCCGCGTCTCCCAGTCGGCAAAACAGCTTAACTGCAAAGCCCGAAGCGATGGGCCGAGGGCTTGTGATTTAATTTCAAAATCCATCGAGTTGTGATGTGGCAGGTAGCGCATGGGGAGCAGGACGGCGGGGCTCAACAAGGCTTCGCGCTCCGGGTGCAGAAATTCCCAGCAGGTTCAACGCGAGCGGAGCCGGGCGGGCACCAACCCTCCCTCTGCAGCACCCAAGAGCAACACGCGACCGCGCGAGAGCCCCGTCCGGCACAAGAATGAAAATAAAAACACTTGCTAAACCTCAAGGATACTTGCTAAGCCATGTATACATTAATCATTTATACCACATGATTATTGCTCATTATTTGGGCAATAACAAATGGAAGGGTGTGGGGGTTAGTGTGGGTTTTAACAAACCACATTCTATTTAAGCAAAGCCAACTATTAAAGAAAGACCTAACTTGCCAAACCAAGATAAATATATGCCATTATTATGATCACATAAAAGCTACTACTCTCAGCATTACAATTTCTCTTATAATTGGTACTATTATAATTAAATGAATGCATATGTTTACAGTTCTTCTTTGAATGGTAAAGTGATTTAGCAATGATGGTGCCTCTAATTTCTTTTAACCGTACTGGCAAACTTCACTTCAACAGTGGTCTAAATACCGCCTTGCCACAATTAGGAAAGCATCTACTAATGTCTATATATGTTGTTAGTGAGTTTAAATGCCTCAGGATGAAATAACTAGTTCCTCTTCAGTGTGCATAGGTTGAAAAAAATAAAAAAAATCCTTTGCACAGAATAAAATTTGGTAAAAAACTTGCATAAAATACGTATTTAAAATATTACTATATGAGCAGTCATAAATGTCTGCGTCCCTTTAGCAGCACTGATCCAACGTAGACCCTTGTTCCCTGGAAGGATCTGGGTAATTTCAAGTCACACAGTTCAATAAGATATTTGTAAGCTGTCAGCGTACACCAAAAGGTGTCCAGACACAGGACATATGTGTATCTTAAATATTCTAAGCATTTGTTTGCACTGACAGTCTATTCCTTACTATAAACCAGTGCTAGAAATGCTAACAAGAGGCTTTTTTTTTCCTTTTTCAGATGAGCACTTTTCATTCCCACGTCGCGTAGGGGTTTGCCCCGTACCCACCGTGGGCGCAGGGATCCCCGTCACGGCGGCTCTGCAGCACGAACCCATCGCGCCAAGCGAGAATACAGGGGCTTTTGTAACCCCCTTGTCGTGATTAGATTCTGCGTTGGAAACCTGAAGTGCCTCCTCGTTCTCTAACCACATCAAGGATTGCTGGGATTTCCTGTTTTGCTCCGTATCTTACCTACGTTTAGTGTAAGACTTTTTAGGCAAATGTTGCTCAGGAGTTTGACCGAACCCACTGCCAGACACACTGGAAAATCTGCATTAAGTTGGGGCTGTCTCCTCTCGGTGTCACCGCTCCTGGCAGCCGAGCTGGCACGCGGAGCCCGGGCAGATGTTTTCGGTTTGGTGTTGGAGATTTTCATTTTGACACCAAAGTTTGGAGGAAAATGAGATTTTGCTGAACATGGTTGAAAGAAAAAAAGGAAAAATAATTGCAAACTGAAAGGCAGGCTACAAATGAAGGGAGCGCTTTTCATGGCTGTTTTTCAGCACATGGGAGAAAAAAATTTGCTCATGTCCCTCCCAACGAGGTGAATATAGTCGAGGAAACCCTGTAAAATCGGCCGCTGCGCGTGCATTTGTACCCGGAGAAGCTTTGGAGAAGGTTACAAGAATGAGGATTTAAACAAAAAAATAATCTTTCTCTAAGCTTGATCAGTAATTCTATTAAGGAAAAGCAGGCAGGCCGTAATGTTGGAGTTTAATAAGCGAAACACAGCAAATATGCGAACAGAACTTCTGACTTAATATTCCTAAACAGATGTTTTATAAAGTACAGATTTAAAAGATTTGCCTGTCTCATTGTTCTGCCTGTTGCCATATTATATGGCCACATTTTCAGCTCCAGATTTTCCCAGCTGTAACGGTTAAATAGCGAGGGGTACAAGCCTGGATACTGCAGGCAAAATGCCCAAATCATTCGCTCCCATGGAAAAACACCCCGGTATCAAGGCAGCGATGAGAAGGTGGAGTTAATCCTTTTGGCAAAGGAATAATCTACATACTCTTAAAAATGGATATGGTCCTTTTAGTGTGCACTATTTTATGAATGATGCTTTAACTGTGCTGCCAATTAGCAAAGCCTTAAAAATACCCCACTTCTCCAGGCCTGATCACTGTCTTTCCTAACCTTTAACTGACCTTTTTTGTTTTTGCCATGCTCATAAACCAGCATATGAGCTATCAAAGAGAACGGCCCTGAATCTCTATTCAAATGTTATATATTAAAAAAAAAAGGAGGGGGGGGGGATACAGAATAAAAAGAGGGAATAAAAAAAAAAAAAAGAGAAAGGAATGAACCCCAGCTGGTCAGCCAACTTTTAAAATCCATCAGCAGAAAACGTGCTCTTGTAATTGGGCCGAGCGGGGGCGGCGCGGAGGAGGAGCAGCGTGGGGAGCGCCGCAGGGCTCCGCGCGGCCCCGGCGCCTGCCCGGCCGCGGCTCTCGGGCCACTCCGCAGCCCGGCACTGAAGCGATTTATTTAGGACAGCAGGCTGTGGAACAGCCTATGGTATAGTCTGAGACTATGGACTTTTTCAGGCACACCTAAAATAGACTCTGCAGTATTTCATCTAAAACACTGGGTATTCAAACATATGGCTGAGAGAAGTTATATATGCAAAGGCTTAGGCACATAGTGTTTAGCATCTCCTTTCAAAATATATCTTACGAGAACTTCAGGAGGGCCTCAAAATAGCAAATATTATTTGCTTGATTATTAACATCTTCGCCTTTTGTATCAGTCAGTTGAAAAGTATGCAATCACTGGGTATTTTTGGTGGCCTCTCAATCATGTCAAAGATCACAAGACAAGCAGATGGTGTACATCTGGGCTTACCCAGCAGTAAGGAAAATGATTCTCCAGCACAGGTAGGACGATAAAGTCTGGATTAAACATACACCATTCCTTTTGGAGCCGTGGAACTGGATCAGTCCCATGTTTCTATTTACCCGTCTGGAGCAGGATGACCTGGCTGCACGAACAGCAAACATCCCATGGAGCCAAGCTGAGGCCTTGCAACATCGCCCGCACGGCCGCTGCAACGCGCTGCACGGCAGGACGTTCACGGAGCGGATCCGCAGGGAGGCACCGGCGGGAAGCGCCCGGCATTGGGGAGCACCGGCAGCACAGGGCACGTTGCCTTGGCCGTGCTCCGAGTTCCCGTGAGCTCGGGCTGCCGTCGGACTCTGCTTCCCATTGGGTCGTTGGCGTCAAAGATTGCCCTCGGTTTGGACCCTCCTCGTGCTCATCAAGCTCTGGATGAGTTTTTAGAAGCAATCTCCCCAAAAAAGAGAAGTAATTTAGGAAAAGCATTAGGAAGGACCTGTTGCTATTCTGCTCTGCAAAAGGTTTCTCTAAAGATAAGGCATTAAAAGATCAAGATTTATTATTTCTAATCAATTCAGTTCTATGTGCTGTAGGTCCTAACCCGATTTTAACCTTTTCTTCCACAAAACTCCAGCTTGAAACCTTAACAAGATATTTGGGATCTGCTGTGAAGTCTGAAAAAAATAAAACCCCTTAATTCCCTCATTAAACCAGTGCTGTTTTTGCAGTGCGAGGAGGCCCCTCTGGTGCCTGCTAAGATGCAGCTAGTTTTGCACACACGCGAGCTCCGTGCAGCTCGCCGCACGCCTGCTCCATTGCACCCGGCTCTGGATGCCATGCATACTTCGTTTGTTCCCTCTTTTCTTCTTTTCTTTTCTTCCTTTCTTTCTTTCTTCCCCTCCCGCCCCGAAATACCAAAATATCAGATAGCTGATGACAGGGAAGAAATGTTAACACTGCAGTTTGAAAGTTTTAACCCTTGCCTTTCATCATCTAGCACTTACTCAATCTGGTGCCCCTTGCTTCGCTGCTTCAAAACCTCCTGTACATACCAAGGCGATGACCACAATATAAGCTTGTGCACTGACTGATTAAATTTAATTAGATGGATACCTTGTTCCACTGATCTTTCAGCTATGGAGAGTATTGGGTTACTTAACCGTATCGGCGCAAGGACGGCCTGTGGGGCTGCGTGTGTGGATGCGCGTGACGCGGCTCCGTGCTAAAAAGTAGGAAAAATATTTATGTTGTAAGGGCTGAAGTGGGGAATATAAAGAGTGCCTCGTTCCCCCCACAGCGCTCCTGGCAAACTGTGCTGCTGCCGCGGCACCTTCTACAAACAAAAAAGGCTTCTGCCAATAAAGTTCAGACCGGGTCCCCCAAAGAAACGGGTTGTTTTGACAGAAATGCCTTTAACACTAAGCCTTTTGCCAGTACACAAATGCTGTACGCAAGATGTAATAAGAAGACAAAATTAGAACTAATGTGCAACCTTATTATTTGACTAAAAGTTTCTGCTGTCAACATGACTTAGATGAAACGATAATGTGAAAGATGGTTTTACTTCCTTGAATTTATCTTCTTTTAAAATCTTTTATCACTGTTTAGTTTACTATTTGTTCTTCAGCCAGACCTATAACTAGTATCTGAGATGAAGCCTATTGAAAACTTTCATTTTAATTCAATACTTAGCGTCATGTACGATAGTGCTTTTAAAAACCAGCTCCGCATAATTATTATAATCTCAGTGATACCCAGAGCTCAGCTCCCCCCGGTCAATAATTAGTGCGATTGCGGCTTAATACAATTTTCTCTTTTCCCTGAAGCAAATACCATCTTTTTAGATCAATTTGTAGATTGTTTCCCTAGAGGAGGACAACAATGTAAACAAACACTTTTAAAAATATCATATTAGCTCGTTTAATTTGCACACAGATGAAAGCGTGAAAATATTTAATTCCAGCGGCGGAGGGGCCGGGATGCTCTGTGCCGGCGGCACGCGGGAATGCTGCCCATGGCACGGGGAACCACGGCGCCGAAACCGGCCCTTTGTGCACACAGGGATGCTGCTTCCCTGGCGGGATGCGGCCGCTGCAGCCGGGCAGCCCCTCGGGAGGGAATCCCGGGTGGCACCAGGCCACCGTGTGTGTCCCTGCTGGCCAGCACGGCCCCGGGAAGCGGCGCCGCCCGTGGAGCAGCCTTGGATGGGGGCCCTATCCCGCACGGGCGCCTTCAAGGCCAGCCTGGCTGAGCGGTGCCTCCGGCCCATGGCCATCGACCTTCCCACGCTCGGCCACTTCGCAGGTCAACAGGCGCCCGGGACGGCACCGAGAGCAGGGCGCTGGAGAGGCTGGGGAGGTTGCACTGCTGGGAATCCCGCGGGGGACACCGGAGCTGAACGGGAAGTTCCGTTTGACGAGAGGGAAGGGAGCTCCAAAGGCCAGGGCAGGAAGAGGGCGATGATGCTGAGAGCTCTGGCGTGGCCTTTGGCAAGGAACCAAGCGCAGCCCCCGACCTGCACTTGCTGCTGCCTCCTTCACCGCGCTGCCCAAACTCCTGCTACCGGGTGCATCTCTGCTGCCCACACACAGGGCAGTGATGCCACCAAAGAGAGGGTCTGCCAGACATACCTTGGTTGCAAGTGATGCCACCAAAGCTGGGCACTACCAACCATACCTTGGTGAGACCAACATCACGTTGTGAAGCCAAAGCCCTGCTCACCTCTCACTTGTGGGTTTTGCACCTGGAGTTACTAAAGCACATTTTCATTCAGATTACAGCCTGGTCACACCAGCACTTCCAGCACAAAAGAGCCTAAGATCAGGCAAAATTAACCTGGTCTAACTTGAAGACTACTTCAGACAACTGCACAGGAGTGCGAGTGTCGGTTACAGTTCAGCTCCCTGCATCCGCACACACTGTTACAGTATGAATGAAGTCAATAATTTAATGATAATTCAAAGGCACAAAAACATTCTATCTATATGAATAGGACAGGCCATTATTGTACTTAAAGCACAATGAGCAATGTGTTGAACAGGCGCATTTGTCCATTGCCACTTCCTCATCTCTTTCAAGTATATGTTTTTAATGACAGTCCTTAGTTTAATGATTTTGGTGGGGGGCTGGAGAGGGGGAATAGGCATTTATTATTTAGCATATTTAGCAAAACAATGTTGTGATGGACGAGGGAGAAAAGGAGGAGACCTCTGAAAAGACAAGAGCACTGAATACAAAGGATAGCTAAGTGAGATGTATTAACAAGTCGGTGCCACAAAAATTTCACTTAATTGAAGAGGGATTCCTAAGAGTACCATCTGGGAACACCTAAAGGGCCCTTCTGCAGGCTGAAATAAGAGTCTGCAACGCGTCTTTGCTTCGACTCCTTGCGTATGACAGAGCTTTGACTTACAGTGCAGGTGCGCTATAGGAGAATAAATTTGTTCCCAACAAAATTATGGGACTGCTTCCACACGGATTTTTCCTACATCCTGTTTTAAAGGCATACTTGGTATTCAATGGCTTTTGGGGCAGACTCATCCGTCACCTGAAGCACTTTATTTTAAATCACGAATAGCTCAGCAGCCAAAGGACATTTTAAGATCTGCAAGGAGTCGAGCTGCTCTGGTCATACTTCCACCCCCAAAATGCAGGAGCCAGGAAGGGCTGGGATATTGCTTTGCTGGAAGTGCTTTGGTGGAAGTGCTGGGATGTTGCTTTACTTGACAGCTCTCAAGGGGCTGTGCTTTCAACAACCTTTTGCCATAGGCGTTTGCCATAGGAATTTTCATGCTATACAAACACATAGCCCCAAATCCTCAAGAACATCCTGATGGAGGTGGGTGTTTCAGTGGGTGCCATCTGCAAGGCAGGGCACCAAGGGGGATCAGGCCCCCTTTTCCTCCCCTTTGGGGAGCACCTGGCCATGCGAGTGGTTTGGTGGCACCAGGAAGACCCTTGAATCCCTCCCCAGGAAAGTGTCCAATACATCTGTGGCAAAGGCACAAACCCATCTAACCAGTGTCCCAAGCCACTGCTTTTACCACAAGGCCCTTCCTCGGCTGTAGCTTACAGTCAGGCCATTAATCTTTTTAAGAAAAAAGAGCAGGGTTTTGCTGCTAATGCAATTGGAAAGTACAGTAAAGCAGGCTTCCATTAATGGCAGCTAGCTTAATACAACAACTGACTTCTACATTTCTTATCTGAAAATATATCCCCCTGGAAGCCAGGGATACATTTATGGGCTTAAAAGGAATAACTAACGCATTAATTCTTGTCAGATTTGTAGCGTCCTAACCCACGGCTGCTTCACCCACTGACCCGTGCGATATTAGTAAGAACTATATAATTTAGTAAATGAGGGCCCAACTGTGCATCATTCCCTCGTGCTGCCATTTGCTCCCGCTGTGAGCAAGGTTAGCATTTAGCGCATTTCTAGGCTCTTTGGTTGGAAATTTAAACAATTTAAACAATTGCATTTATACTAAAACAGGTTTCTGTGCAATGCTAAACAACTCCCTGTAAACGTAGCTGGTGGGCTGAAGTCAAAATGGCACCTCCAGGATGGAGCACAAGCAAATCTGAGGTTGGGGGACTGCAGGTTGACTTGGAAAATCCACTAAAAATTGTCCTGTGTAGCGGCAAAGAAACAAGGAATGGGATTTTTGCAAATGCATCCACATCAAGGCAGACAACAGGGTGCGGATGAAGGCTGCGATCAGCGGCGCCTGTGCACAGCCCTGGCTTTGTACGCCCGTGGCTGGCTGAATCCGGGGCTCTTTGCATGCACACATTGAAATTCTAGTCCTCAGCGCCGCTATTCCGCTGCCTCTTCCCCCAAAATAGCCGCCAATGGCAGCGCCTCAGCCGGGGGCCGCAGCGCGGCCTACGTGAGCGCCGGGCGCGCGTGAAGGCCGCGCGAGCCCCGCTCCTTGCCCGCCACGAAACAAGAACGGAGCCTCTTCCCTCACAGGAAAGGAGAGAACATCCTGAGAGCGACGCCGGCGTTTGGCCGGGTGACAAGGCTGTCACGGGGAGGCGGCGGCAGCTCCCTTCGGAGCGGGGAGGTGGGGAGTGGCATCGGGAAACTTCTGAACGCTCCTGGCAGCGCTGGCCTGGCGCGGGGCCACGCGTGCCCCCTTTGCTGCGGCCGCCGGCGCACACAGATCCACACCGAGTACTCCGGGACCCACGCCCAGCACAGCAGTCCATGGAGGAGCCATTTCCATGGTGGGCACCTTGTGGCACGGAGCAAGGATCACCCGGGCCACAAGGGCACCCAGGCGGTCCCTGCAGCAGGCCTAGGTGTATCTCGGAGGACATCTTGGGTGACGCCCATGGCCTGAGCTGGGCTGTCTGTGTCCTGCCCCACCATCGTCATCCACCTCACCTGGGTTCTCCACAGGGAGGCCTGCGGTGGCCTCTATACCAGGCTTTACACGGCCAAGCGAGCGAGAGGAAATTAAACTGGAATTGGGACAAGGATCCTATAAAACACAGCGCTGGGTTCCTTAAGTCACATGCCAACTCAGTCTTTCCTTTACGTGCACCTCCTTGTGAGCAAAGAGCCCCTACTGGGGAGGCAATGGCTCCTATGCAAGCAGGGCCTGAGCCCTGCAAGCAGGGGCAAAACCAAGCACTGCTGTGACCTGCAGCTTCCTTTGCCAGCCCCACGCTCCGTGTTCCCAGGAAACTGCTCTATCTTTGTTTCTCTCCACAAAAATAGCCTGAAAGTAGAAAGCAGAATTTCATGTTAAGCATTTTTTATCCCTAGCTGCCCGGCCTGCATTCAGGACCCGCCTTCCGCAGCAGCCAGGGGAGCAGCATGAACCTCCATGGACAAAAGGAGGGCGCCTGGGCACAAGGTCTGCAGCCAGCCCGTCCGGACGCGAGTTAGGCCCGCTCATGGTGTGCAGAAATAACAGTATAACATTCCCGGACAGTCATTTTGAACCCTGGCTTGTTATTAAAAAAATAAGACCTTTTCTTTTAATTCCTCGAGTTTTTGGTATGTTCTCTAATAGTGCAAGTTGATTTATGATGTTAATTCCATTCCTGGGCACGCAGTGAATTTCCAGTTTTTAAATATGCATATGAAAAAGTTCTAAGGAGAAGTATTTTCATAAATGTTAACATTACCAAAGTCACCATTATTACTAAGTAATGAACTTCATATGCATGATTTCATGGGTATTTTGTTCTTAATCATTTTTTAAAACTTGGGCATACTCTGGCTATTACAGGCCTGCTTCACAAATTCATGCCATTATTATACCATGCAAATCCCAAGGTTTTGCTGGTGTAAAACTGGAGTATCAAAGCAGGGAATCAGGCCCTTAGACAAAGAGTACACTGTATACATTTTTATTGTATAATTTATTGTTTTTTCCACTGAGCTGGCTATATTGTTTTATCCACTTGCGTGACAGGATGTCTAGGAAACAGCTGAAAGAATTATTTGCAGTGAATTTAAAACACACTGGATTAGAAATATGCAGACACAAAAATCTTTGTTAAGCAAATAACAGGGTGCTACCCTTGTGTCAGATTTGGAAACTTAACCCTTTGGTATCCCAAAGCACATGTGTGATAGGTGCAACCACTCTGTGTAGGCGGATAGGCTGGGCAGGCTGCCCTGGTCCAGCTCGACCCATCCCAAGCTGGGCACCTTGTTCCTGGTGCTTCTCTGGGATGCCGATGGATAGAGAGCAGCCAAAGCGCCTTCCTCCCCTGGATGCTCCTCTTAGTGGGATGGAGTTTTCTACATCTACCTCAGTCTCACTCCACGGATGAAAGAAGCCCCATGATGAAACCCATTAGTCGAAACTCATTTTTGACTAATACCTAACTTTCAGAAAACTAGAGGATGTCTCCCCTTTCCAATGGCAGCGAGCAGTGACCCATAGGACAACCCTAACACTTGGAGTGGCAATCGTGCATGTTGTCCTGATCTGTGCCTAAGACCCAGGTCCTCAGCTCCACCGGGCACATACATTTCACAAGGGACTTGCCTCATGAGCTTAATTAGCCCAGAGCTTTCCTGTGGTCAAGCATCCTGGCCTGGAAGGCAAGGGACAGACTCTTGCATAAGCCTTTCTGACTATCACCGTAACCGTGCGTCCCCAGAACGAGCCTGTCCAGCGGCGCGACACTCAGACACACACATGGGAGAGGTGGACACACCAGAAGCCAAGTGCTACAAAGTTCTTGTCTCTCACAACGTTTCTCCAGTTAATGCATAATCAGATTTGTTTTACCCACTGCTTTTTTTTTTCTTTTTGGCCAGTAACTTTATTTACCATCATCTGCCATTTTGATCTTTTAAAGACTGGGATCTGTGTTTGCGTCACTGAAAAAACATCCAAAAATATTGCTTAAGACTGAAATCATCTCTATGCTTGTTTCCTTTTCACCCAGAAAAGGCATTTTTTGAAGCAGTAACGTTAGCATTTACAGAAAAAAAAACTTAAGAAGCAAGGTTCAACATCTAATGAGTAATTAATCTTCACACTGCTTCTCTGAATGGCACTAGTGCCATTCTGTGCAAGAGGAAACTGAGACACGGGCAAGTCCCAAGGTCCCAAAGCAAGTCAAAGGCAAAAGTAGGATCAGACTTCATAAAAACTGATTCTCCACTAGACATACCTCCACTTCTAACATTACAAGACACATTTAAATGTTGTATTTATTATACGTATCAAACTAGAACAGGCTTTAAAAAGTGTAAGAAAAGTCGTCCCAAGAGCTACTCCATTTCCTCTGTTGCTATTCATAGCAGCACTACAACAAGTCAGCAGTACATCAGACAACAACGCAGGGTTAGCAGGGAGGCTTCTCACAGGCTGGACAGTCAATATACATTGAAAATAAAACATATGCCAGACTCTGAGCTACTCTACATCACAGAAACCAATGAAACTGTGCTAGCCAGGAATCTATCTCAATAGCTGATTTAAATATATACTAAATAAAAAATGGCAATGAGCTCCGCTACATAAATAGCATCTCTCTACACTGGCACTCTACCCACCAAGCAAGCTGCAAGCACGCTGCTGGCATTGCCTTGCAAACCGTGACTGCCCAGAAAAAGGAGATGCAAAGACTTCCCTTTCCACACAGGTGTCAGGGCAGAGCGTTGCAGAGAAGTTCTGCTTGTCTGGTCGCTATCACCAGTGCAGCCGACAAGGGGACCGAGCCCCAGGCAGGATGTTGATAGCTCTGTGACTCAGGGCAAAAAGATCCAAGTGAAAATGCCATTCCTGCTGCAGAAACACAGGTGAGCTTGCAGTTGTAAGGAGGCCAGGGAGGTCATTTCCTACATGTTCTTGTCCCAAACCTGACTCTGTTTCAAGTGTTCCCTTTTGGCCGTTGTTTGGAGCAGGGATCCTGCTTCCTTCTCTTCCCGTGATGGGAGAGACCCAACGTGAAAGCGCTGCTGCCCATGGTCCCAGCCCCGAGCAGGCCAGTGCTCCACCATTCTTGGCTTCTAAGGCATCTTCCCCCTCCAGAGCAAGCAGGAGGTTCCTTCCTCCCAGATTTATCATTATCCTCCAGTGAAATGGCAGTGATTTATGAGACGCAGTGCGGGCGCCATACCTGGGTTCAGGAGGCGAGTACTCTACATTCCCCTTGGGAACAGGAGCAACGTGGTTTTCAGAACAACTCTCCTAAGCCACAAGGTCTGCAAACAAGTTCAGAAACGGGCAACCGAAATAATTTCTCGTGGTTTTTAAGAGCTGGAGGCCAGACAATTTAATGCTACGTTTGCATGCCTTTTGGAAGAGAGCTTGAAAAGTGGTTGCAAGCTACACAGCACTACATAGACTTGAATAAATATGTGTGTGTGTAAAAGAAGTATTTATCTAGTGTATTTTATCATAAAGAAATACACACAGAGCTGTAAAGAGTAGGACTCCAAGATACTTCATCAGAAGCCATCTCGGCTTCTTTTCCCTCCTCTCCAGCTCCTCTTCTCAAGCAGACAAGTTGTTCCCTGACCACCAGAGCAAACAAAGCCTGGTTTCCTGAGGATTTGTATCGCATGTCTTCAGCGCTCCCAGGACAACATCCTGAGCTTCTCCCCCGACTCCTTGATGATTCATCTTCCCCTTCCCTTCCATCCCTCCCTTCCCGACCTATGGCCCCGCACATCTGGAGGAGCAAAGGCAGCCTGCACGTGGCGGGGTCCGAGCTCCGCGTGTGCTGACGGACGAGCAGGCGAGACCAAGGTGAGGCTGGTCCTGCAGCCAGCCTCCCTGCGAGGCTGCGAGGGTCTCCTCCCCGCTCTGTCACCATCTTCAGCAAAGCAAGTGGGAACTCAGTGAATCTGAGGGTTCCGTCAGTCAAATCAGAGGGAAAGGGCTCAAAGGGATAAATACTGCATGAGTGTTACCTACAGAGAGTGGGGGAAATGAGTGAAGAACCAAGGTAAAATATGAACGGGTTGAGAGACATGAGGAGGGAGCAACTTGCACTTCACAAATTGTCTCAGTCCTAAAAAGAGCACTCACAGCGAGTGAGTGCATCTGAATGTAACAGCCTTAAGCACGGCCTATCCCCCATACCCTTCTTCTCAAACACAGGGAGAAAGCATGAGCACTTTTCAATGCAAAACTCTTTGAAGGAGGTTCTCCTGCCAGTCCAAGATGAAGCTTGTTCCTGGAGGCAAAGGGATTCATGTTTTTGGTTTAGAAAAAAAAAAAAAAAGCTACACCTTAAAGCTTATAAATCAAAGCAAATGAAGCTACGTTACCCCCTGCACAGAACGGTGAGGGCTGGTCTTGAGCACACCGGCAACTTGAGCATTTCCCTCGGTGGCAATCTGACAAGGTTGTGTTTCAACAGGAATAACCTTATCTCCCTTCCCAAGGCTGGGCAGGAAGCTTCCTAACAGACAACTCGACAGGCCCTAACAAGCGATTAAAAGAAGTTGGGTTTGGGGGGTATATCCTCCTTTCCTGTTCCAACACTTCAAACCAGCACTCCCAAGTCGGTTGAAGCAATAACCTTGTTCCCGCAGTGCTGATAAGGACAACAGCCCCTCGCAGGTTCGGCTCCGAGGCAAAGAGCTGGAAGGGAGATAGTCTGTCAAAGTAATGGCTCCAACGGCACCGCTGCCAACAGCGCGATTCTCCGGCGGGAGCGGCATCGGTGTGGAAGGAGCCTCTGCCATGCAGTGGGCTGAGAGTGGTTTATGGGGATGGCAGAATGGATGTGGTTAAAATTTTAATCAGGATGACATGTGTTGTTGACATATGGCAACGCACCACCATCTGGATTCAGAAACAGACCTGGGTTTTCAAGCTGTTGCTGGCCAAAGCCAAGAACATTGCTGAGGTGCTAGGTCAGACTGGCTGGGAAGGGTTCTGCCAGCAATCCCTCCTGACACGGGATTGCTTTCATTAGAGCAGCCTGCCTGCCGACCCAGCCGAGGTGAGGAGGGACGGAGCCCATGGAAAGTGTAGGAAGCGGCGGGAGGGAAGGCGGGAGCGGAGCACTGGGCCCGCTCTCCACCTTACCCGGCCGCGCTCCGATGGGAGCGCCAGGGGTTTCCAAGGGCAGGTTCTGCCTGGTGGGCAGCGGAACAAAGCACCCGGGTTGGCCCTGTTCGCTCCCCGCCGCGGGCGTATGGGGGTCCTCACCCTGGCTGGGGTAACGGGGCAAAGCAAGCGGGAGAGGGTGTGAGCTCGGCCTAACTGAGCAACTAAACCCAACGGAGAAGAAAACACCAAGGCAACTCTTAAAGGCTTGAAATGTCAAAGCAGCTAACGTTTTATCCCAGCAGAATTCCTCCGGGATTAGCGCGGCTTTCCAGGCATAATAAAGTGTTTTACAGTTCCTTTATTTTACCCATCCCGTTTCTCTTTTTTATTTGCATAACACTCCCGCCAATTAGTGCGTCTGTGTTTGCTCTCAAACAAGCGGAGCGCGCACGGCGCGAAGGGCAGAGCCTCGACGGGGCAGCGGGCGCTCGCCCCACACGCCGCCCGCTCGCAGGGTCCTGCTCGGTGCTTCCTGACACAAACGTGTGCTCGGGAATCGCTCGGCCACCCCGAAATTGGGCTCCACAGCCCCTCATTGCCATGAAACAGAGCCCCGTGGCTGCGCCAAGGGGCACCGCGCTGCCCGACCCCCTGTGCCGCGGATGCGCGGAGCGAGGCGGCCGCTCGCCACGGGGAGCAGCGGCAAAAATGCCCCTTTCCTTCCACTTTTATCCTGGGTCTTTAAAGGGATCGCCTATAGAATTTGTAACGACAGGGCCTGGGCAATTTACAGCTGATCCAGAGAAAAAAGATCAAATTCTACAGTTCTCACCTATGTCTTAGTGAGACACCATTCCTTAAACGCTACTCTCCAAAAATGGAGACTACCTCCCTTTCTATTTTTTAGTTTTGCTTAATCTTTTAAAACTCCAAACTTCAGATTTCAAGAGAATGGATTTATGCAATAGGAAGCATCTAAGCTCAAACTCTAAGGCAGTTTTGCAATTAACAGTGAACATATGTGAATATTACTCTTCTTTCAATGCAAGGATATGGTCGTATTTATTTTTTTTTTAACACAGAGCGTTATATAGGAGAGATACCACAAAGCACTTTCTATTAAAAATTTAAATATGAATGGAATCACATCACAGTTTATTCTACTTCAAGTTCATTTTTGGAAAGCCACAAACAAGTTGGAGATTAACATCAGTCATCCCAGACTTCAGACAACACTGCTACAAGCTGGGAAGTATAGATATTAAAATTTATGTTCACCAGTTGCAAAAACCATTAGCTAGTTTGGAATGCACATACATATTTTGTGCAGATCCACCCTAAAAACCCATAACGTTACGTTCTGCATGTCAATATAAAATTTGCAATGACTCCCTTTTAGATATTAATTTCAGTGAAATAGCTAGCCCCAGCACTCAGAGAACAGAATATTAAAAGAAGTATTTTATTTCTCAGTCTATATAAAGAGGAGAACCATTCCCTTGAAAAATGTCCCCGTGATATGTTTCATAAATAGGTTAATACAATTTGAAATTAAACTTGATTCCGTGGCATGATATTATAATGTCAGGACTGCATTCCAGAGGAAAAGGCGGCATTAATCACTGATCCCGGGATGGAGCCACTATCTCGCTGCGAAGCAGTGGTGCCCCAGAGCGCTGCACACCGGCTGCACAAGCAGGAGACGCTCGCTGCCCCAAAGAGTTGCTGTCAAAAGCTTAACTAAGCCTTACGAGTGTCCTTAGCTGCAGATTTGGAGAGCAATCCCGTTGGTTTCCATCAAAGGGCTGCATCAGGGCCTCGCAATATTCATGAATGCTCTGGCCGCGCACAGCGCATGGAAACAAGCGAAACATTTTCAAGGGCTCCAGCAAAAATTCAGATGTGCTAAAGTTGGGTAATTTAAAAATATGCGGTACTCTGACACTGCCCTCCCACCTTGGACTAAGCCAGGAAGAAAGAGCAGCTGAGGAAGAGGAGACTCTCTTCCAGCTTTCCCTTTTGAGATCACAGGTTGGACAAAAATTCTGCTGCACTTGTGTTATTCTACAAAAGCAAAAAATTCAAGGAGAACAGAACTAGATATACAGTTGACCAGGATGCATAAATGACCTACAGCAGCCCTTAAACATCACTTATCAATGCTACCTCAGCTTCCTCCTCAGACATCCACACCTCTACTTATCCACTTGCCTCCATCTTAACATCGTGTCAATGTTTCCGTCTTCTTTTTTATTTCTCTTTCTCTCTCTGCTTCTCTCTCATTCCTACTATAGTTATTACTTAACCTTCAGGTACCCACTTAAGCAACCCACCAAATAGCAGTAATGATCACACAGAGTCAATAGTGTGGTACGTAATCACCTTGCCTACTGTGTTAATGTCAGTTATCTTTTGCTAATGTACATGACATGCTTTATCTTTGCAGCGTGATAAGAGCAAATTACTGTTTGTTTGGGATCAGCTATTGTTACCGCACCTGGGCTGTTTTTCAATTCTTAAAGTTGCTTTTTTAAAATATATATATATATTTACGTATTTTAAAAATGAGAAGTAACACAAGAGTCTCGTATCACATCCATGCAAGCTCATTGCTGAAGTTAAGGGAGTTACACTCGCATAGTTTGTGCACCATCGGGTCCAATGACACCCCTGTGACAACTCTCCTACAAGAGCTCCTCCAACAACCTCCTCCAACAACAGCTTCAGCAGCACCACAGTCCTGCCTGGATCCTATTTGGAGACACGTCCCACCACCTGTGAGGCTGTGCTTCTCGGCAAGTTACTTTTCACCCCTCATTTATTGTGTGTGGGGTTTTCTTTTCCTCTTTTTCTCTTTAATATATATTTTATAGCCCAGAAAGCCAGGTCTTTCCTGCAGAGGAGCACAGCACGCCGAGGGGAGTTCTGCAGAGCTGGCCACAGGACAGGGCAGATAGGTTGCAAAGCTGGATGCTCCCCGAACCCTTTGTGCCAAAACGGTAACCCAAGGCAAGCCGGGCTCTGGGTGTAAAGCTCGTGTCGCTTGCTTTAACTTCTGATGGTCTCCTGCCCGCAGGCCAGTGGCCTCAGTTCAGCACACACAATTCCCAGACGCTTCCCTGCCCTCCGGGGAAAGCTCCTGCTCCAAGGAGCACGTGGCCGGGTTGCACAGGGCCCTCCAGGCGACTGTCACTCCCTCCTGGATCAGGGTCGGATGGACTCAATTCACAGCCAAGTGACCTATAGGCACTTTGGAGAGGACACGTCCGACCAGGAGCCTCAGCCCATCTTTCCGCATTAGTTTCTCACTCCACTAATTTAAATTGTAATTATATAAGGGGATTCTAAGATTCAGAAATGATCTCTGAGCAGTTGATTTCACTTTTATAATGCCATGGGTATATCCAGCTCTTCTCCACTGCGTCAAACAATCAAATTACACACTGAGAAAAGCATAACTTATTTTACATTTCTGAATCCTGTAATAATATTTGTTCTGAAGGTTTCAGAGAGAAAGAGACAGAGAACGAGTGTGTGAATATCCACGTACACAGAGACATACATACACTTAACATGATGTCAAACCCTTATCTGGCCTTAAAAAACTGGCAGAAGGGCTGCCTTCTTTATAGTGTTAGACCATGAAAACTACAAAACCTCAATTAAAAAACTGCCAGAAGATTTTTGTACTTTGTTCCAGTAGGATATAAAACCGTTTATGGAGGGGGAATCTGTTTTTCACATGGAAAGTCCAAACCATAATTACTGCCACACTTAATGTTACTGCACACCAAGATGACTCCAACTCCCATATCATTATTTTTTATTTACTATTTATTTCACATTTTCTATGCTGTACTTGATAAGGCATAAAAAATCCAAATTAAATAATATAACATATCATTAATACGGTTTATTTTTTCAAGGCCACAAACACAGTGAACCTGTTTGTTTGCTCTGGGTTTATTTCAGCCTGCAAGCAATTCAGGAGCAGGGACAAGAGGGAGGAATGGTGCCTTGTGAGCAGGGATTTGATCCTTAGGGCAACCTCTGGGACTACCTGAGTTTCTCACATGAAAAATCAAACAACGAATATTGAAAAAAGTGGAATTTTTTGTTTTGTTTTGTTTTAATAGAGGAACAAAAGAGACAAAGGTTTTTGCTTGCCACTTTGGCAGGCCAGTTTTGAGACGCAGCCTGAGAACTGTGCATGACTTGTTTGCTTTCTTTAGACAGATTCGAAGCTGCAGTTCCAGCCCGGCCTCTGCTTTAGATCTTGGTGCTTATCTACAGCAGCGATATCCTAAGATTGTCTGTCTCAAGATCACAGAGGATAGCAACGGGAAGGACCAATCCAGCAGGAGCACTGAGATCAGAAGAATCAACCCATGCTCCTGTGGACGCTGGTCCATTTTAGGAGAATCAAGATGTATACAGGAGATGCAAAATGAGGACAGGAAAGGTGTCTACCCCTCCGTTTGTGCCCTGAGGAGCAACATCTGGGCTGAAGAGAGCAGTATCCCACCCGCTCATGACAAAGGCCCATCAGGTGGGAGGAGCAGATGTTGAGGAGCTACTTCAAAACCACCAAGTTCTTCGTACTGGTGTTTTTCTTATGTGTTAGCCATGTAATTGGCTCTTTTCCAAGCCCCTCTTCCAACCCCCGTGTTGGCGTCCTGCTGGCCTAATGACCCTGCTTAACTTCCCCTTCCTACTGTGTCACTCGGCTCTTTCCAAGAGCTGCCATGCACAACCCTGGAGACACCCTCACCTTGCCATGGGGCTACCGAAAGCCCATCTCCCTCCTCAGGGCAGCATCATTAACTCATGACTCCAAAGTTGGTTCGGTGCTAGGAGCAGAACCAGTAACAAGAAACCCATCTAATATTAGCTATTTTAAGAGGAAACCCTGTATTCCTCCATGTGTTCTGTTTTCTTCAGAGACAAGCTTTGAGAAAAAGGGTTGCCCAGAAAGGGCCTTTTTTGCCCCAATAACGCCCCTGGCGATCACCCCGGTTTAACGGAGCACAGCTCCGCACTGCACATTTTCCGAAGGGAGGGAAACCAGGCAAGGATAGAGAAGGCACGAGGCCGGTTGGCAATCGGCTGCAGGGACGACAGGGTTAAACCAGCCCTGAGCACTATGGAACATGTTTGAAGGAAGTCTCGCAAAAGTAATTTTAACTCTCTCGGTCTCGCTCGCTCGCGCGCTCCCTCCCCTCTCTCCTCGCTGTCCTCTTTCCCCCTTCGTGCTCCCATTGCGCCTCATTCTTTCCCGTCGCCGTTATATTTATGCCCCGTTCCACTGAAGCGGCATATTAAAAGTGCCAGTTCTGAGCTTCTGCTCTACCAGGGAGGAGGGGAGGGGAAGAAAATGGGGGGAAAAAGTGCTGGTATTCAGTTCCTGCGAGCTCTTGCTCACTTTGAGCACTGTTCCTATTACACAATAATGTGTTATTTTGTCGAATTTTGGCACCCATCTAGCCCGCCTGGTCAGGAGCCAAAAAATTAGAGTGTGTCAGTCCACCAGTTCCTCCGCAGAGGAGCGAGCGCTCTTCTCGCCCAGCGAGCGCGCGGCGCTCCTGGCCCCAGGCCAGCAAGGGAAATCCATTTTACATAAAGAAGGCGCACGGCGCTCAAGTGCTCCGAGACTTTTCTACCTACTAAAATAACTTTATGGACACACGCCAGTCGGCGCGGCGCGGGCGGCGGGGGAGCCGCTTGGCACCCGCGCCAAGGTAGCGCAGGGGAGCCGCCGAGGCACCAAAGTTTTTCCGGAGCGAGGAAATGGCTGTCAGTGCCGTCGTGGCACGTCACGTGGCCTGGCACCGCCCGCCCCCATTGGCCGGCCGCGCCGCTGCACAGGCAGCCGCCATGTAAGGAGCGCAGCGCTTCGCCCCTCGCTGCATTCTTAAAATGGCGGACTCGCCGCGCGCCCGCCGAGGCGAGCCCAGCCCCGGCCCCAGCCGCAGGCTGGGATTTTTTTTCTCCTTTTTCTTTTTTTTTCTTTCTTTCTCCTTTTTTTTTTCTCTTTTCCCCCTCCTTCCCCCCTTCGCTGAAGTTTTTATAAACCTTTACAGATTTGAGTAGAAACAGATTTCTCACAACTTGCTCCACGTCTCAATTTCACAGCTCAGCATACACTCAGGCACTGTCAAAAGCTTGACAGCGTTCCAGGGAAAATATTAACTGTAAACTTTCCAAGGGGAACTGAAGGCGCAGGCTCCCGGCTCGGGACGATGTCCCATGGCGGGCCGCGCTGCGGGCGCAGGGTTTTCGGGAGCGCCCTGGCCCCGCTCGAGGCGGAATGCCCCATGGCGCCGCGCCGCTTCGCCCGGCCATGAGGGCCATTAAAACGGACCCATCCTCTTGGGCTACGAAGCCAGCGGCGCTCGCCCTCGCAGGCCTGACCAGTTGAACACTGCATGCTCTGATGTATAAATATTTGCCTCTGGCTAAAGTTCAAGCGGCCCTCGGTGGCTGCCAGACACAACAGAAAACCAACATCCAAGGGAAAGTGTTTACGGCAGCATTGGCCAAAGAAGCGACTGCCAGCAAACAGCCCAGCCGCGCTGGCCCCGTCCCGCAGGCGCTTATCGCCGCGGCCCTGGCCGTCCGCCACCGTGGGGCTGCCGCCCGGCTCTGCAAATGGTTAATTTATTTCCCGTGCGTGTCTCTGCGCGCGGGCCTGCCACTGCCCGGTGCTCGCGAGGGCAAGCGCTGCCCGGGCCGCGCTCCCCAAGGCTCCGTGGATTAACCCCTTCCTCTGGGAGCGCCCAGCGCGGCTCCGTGTCCGGAGCGGAGCCGCTGGCTTGGCCGCGCGCGCGAGCCACTATGCTGCGTGCAGCCAACTGCCTGCAAGCGCTGTAAGGGGAAGCACTTGCCTACGGGATGTCTTTCGGCAGTGAAAATTAATCGGTTTTGAAACGCACCGTGCTAGTTGGTGATGCAACACAATGTGAATGATACCAAAATAAATTTTCTCACCCCTCTCTTGCCCTCCAAACCAAACATTACTTGGTGTCTTCACCAAATAAGGGTAGCTAAATCCAAGTAATTCAACCCATGAATCAGCAGCTTAAGATCTTCATAAAATGGGTGTAGAAAGGTAAGGGAAAGGAGAGAGAAAACCTTGCAGAAACTCTGCGCTGCTTCGCACTTTGCATGGCTACGCGACAGGAGTCACGCCGAGGAATAACTTAGCGCCAAGCACAGCTATAGACGTACTGAGCAGCGTCGGCAGAAACATCCGGGGAAAAACAGTGGAATTCGACGGGAGCCCCAACCGCAAGCAGGGCTGTTAGCACCGCGGGCACCTCGGGAAGGAGCTTCCGACCGCGCACTCCGAGGATCCTCGAGCTAAAACACGACAAATCAACGTGCCCGAACTCTGCACGTCTGACCTCTCGGTCAGCCTGTAACTGAGACAAACTTTACTGCAGCTGAATAGAAGAACTGTAGATGAGGAAAGTATCTAAGGAAGAGAGGGGGCTTAGAAAAGGAGGAGAAAAAAAAGAAAAAAGAAAGGAAAAGAGGAGAGAAAGGAAAATAGAAAAAGCAGAAGAAAAAAAGAAAAAATGGAAGGGGAAAGGAAAGGAAAGGAAAGGAAAGGAAAGGAAAGGAAAGGAAAGGAAAGGAAAGGAAAGGAAAGGAAAGGAAAG
>JAUBOD010000278.1:188494-201771 GCA_032353885.1 Nothura maculosa | reverse complement strand
ACTTCCAGAGCTCTACCTGGAGAAAAGTGTGGTGCGTGCGGAGTAATTTTTTACACCTAGGAAGTTTGCAGAAATCCTGTGTTCTTTCTAAGTGCCCAAGCAAACTAGGTATCATTTTTAAATCATTTATAATAAAAAAAAAGGGACAGATTCGCTGTCTTCATGAGCATCTTGCACATGCACTGGTGAACCCCGGGTGTGACAGTTGTCACGAGCTGTTCCTAAAGGAAACTTTTCCTCCTGGTGGCTCTTGGGCCTAAGGGGGCTGCAGTCCTGCCTTCGGCTCTCCTGCCAAACACTACGATAAGTCAAACCCTGTTTTCCAAACAAATCGGGAATCTCGTAATAACAAACAAGCCAAGTCCTGCTGCAAACGGAAAACATTGATAAGAGAGTACAAAGAAATATTCTCCAGTACTGGCCACAATTAAACCTCTTTCTAATGACCCATTTCGGCTGAGTGCTCACCCAGTGGGAAACGTCGCCACGGCAGATACCACCAGCCCCTGGGCTGTTGGTGGCCCGAGGTGAGCTTGGCTATTAAGGTCCCTGCAAATCTTCCTGAGAAATTCCTGGGGCATCCTGGCTTTGGGCAAGGGTTTCGAAGGGGCAGCCTCAAAGAACTCCAGCGGAAGCACATTCCTCCCAGCTGCTTTGCAAAGCCCAGCCTGCAGGTCTTGCCGTTGCCCAAAGCCAGCTCTGACCAGATCTCTGCAGAAGCTTAAACTGGAATCCGACAAAAATGCCTTCTGGGTTTGCATTAGATTCTGTTGGAGGCCACTTTATTTGGTCTATTTCAGCATGTGTGTGCAAGGACTGGTAGTGAACAGTCCCAGATGGATCCTCACTACAACTAAAGCTCCAGCGGGCACTTCAGGAGCTTCCCTGCATTCAGACACAACCAAGGAGCACCCAGAGGAGAGAGCTGGTCGGGGTGATCCCCAGTGCACCCCGAGCCCCGCTTGGCCCCACGTCCCCTTGGGCTGTCCCTTGTGGTGTCTGGGTGCTGCCGTTTGAAGTGTCCCTTGCACCACGGCTGTTTCAGTGAGGAGGCAGCTGTGAGGAGGCTTCCTCACGGGATGCGCCTCGCTTTGTGCCGTGTCAGTGCAGTGCTATTAATACTGAAATCACTGATACAATAAATTGAATCAGGGCGAGCAAAGTCCACAGCAGTACGTGCCGAGGCACAGTATGGAACCACGAAAGCTGCATCGCTGGCACAACGCACTGTGCATTACAGAGATGAGTTACCGCCCCAACCAGACGTGAATCAAAGCACTGCGCAAAATAAATGTAGAGGCAGCTCTAGCAGATAATCCAGCCCACCTTTCTGTCCACAGCATGATCCCTAGGAAAACATTTTTAGCCTTTTCTCCTGTTTTCAAAGGACTCAAACTGAAGGGCATTTAACTTTATCCTTGGGGAGTAGTCCACATCCTCTGCATTTCTTTGATGATAGAGTTTGCTTAGCTGTGCTCCCAAGTCCCAATCTAAATTATCCTTCACTCTCTGTAGTGTTCACACCCTTCATGTTATCAAAGATCTCTCACATCCTGTCCCCACGGTGAGCTACGCACACTTAGTGCACCGGGCTGCAAGAGTTTTACCCACAGTAAACAGCACATACATAAAAGACTTAAAGAAGTCCTTCAGTGAACTATGTTGCTACAGAAATAAGGCCAGGGCAACCTGGCCTTCATCTGTCTGTGTTACACCAAATCCCCTCTGCAATTTCTCTTTGTTGTGACTTTCATTAGAAGTTCCAGTAACTGAAAATGTTGCTTTTTTCTATGTGTCCTGTAGATAGCCCTTAACCACAATGGGATAGTCCATGTCAGCAAAGAAGTTTAGAGAACTTCAGTGGATTCCTTGGAAATTTCAGTAAGTTTGCTCACATTCCTGCTCATCCAAAGATGTCTCCATGCAACTCAATGAAGCTTGGAGAAGGCTACTGAGACAAGAGATTTCTAGCTAGAGGGTACAAGCTTGGACGGGTAATTGCGAGGGGAGAATTTTCATTACTCTTCATGGGATAAAAAACAGAGGGGAAAAAAAGTATTTCTGACCCCTAATGAAGGTCTGTCGAACAGCCCAGCATTTAATGGTTTGTAAAGACAAACACGGAGCTATAAATGCATTGCTTATTCCCACTATAATCCCTTTTCAAACTGGTTGCCCTAATGAATATAAGGAGTATTGATTTTTAAACCCGTGTAGGTTCTTAGAGACAATGCAGACTGACTTAATTATAATCAATAAAATTTACAGACAGTGATGCAACCCAGCAGAAATATTCCTACCAAAAAGTATGGCATAAGAGTACTCCAGTTCCCCTCCCACACTACTATAATATGACCTTAATACATATTTTATTATATATAGAAGCTCATCCCAGAACTCAATCAGAGGCTCACTTGCGTCTCCGCACTTGCAGCTACTTGGTGGTGGGTATGGTTACTCTTCCTGCAGACATTCTTTGCTTCGACTGAGAAACACAAAGAACAAAGGGAGCTGAAAGTTCAAGGAGTCTCTGCACAAGGAGCTTCTTACATTTCCCTCAACAAGGACAGCAGCTTGGACGTCCCGCTCAGAGCAAGTGCTGAGCATTAGATAGACCAGCACGGATGAGGCAAACCCAACCACGGGCAGGTTGTTGGATCACAGTGTCCATGCCAAGGAGAAGGGGCAGGACAATCTGTCTGAGGAGTGAGGGCACCAGAACCCTGGCCCAGGCTGCCTAGGGAGGCTGTGGAGGCTCCTTCTCTGGAGATCTTCCCAACCCACCTGGATGTGACCGGATGCTCTGCGCTGTGGGTGTCCCTGCTGGAGCAGGGGGCTGCCCTGGATGATCCCTAGAGGTCCCTGCCAACCTCAGTCGTTCTGGGATTCTGAGAACCTGACATGGTTTGGACAGGGCAGAAATTCCCAGAACATCCTCCCTACCTTGAGGAGGCAGCAAAGATCGGTGGCACAAGGAGGAACAGGACTGAAGTCTCATGAACTCAAAACCAGCTTCCTAAGTTGCTTTCACCAACTAGTCTCTCCTCTTTTACCTTGTCTCTGCCTGGGCTACAGAGAACTTGTTGCCTGTAACCAGAAGCCACCAGACACGTGGTTACAGCAGGACTGCTTGGATCTGTTTATTGAGCATTAAAAGATACCAGCACAACATTTGGCCAACAAGTTTTCAAAATCCATGTTTTCCTACCTGCTCCTTCTCAAGCACAGGTGCCCCAGGGTAATAAACCCTGTCTTGGCCTGATCTACGTGATACCATCAACCAGAGCAACCTCCTGCGATGATGACAACAGAATGGGACCAAAGAGCCCTCTCACTGAGCTCATGGTGCCTCTCCAGATGCCTAAATGTCAACGTATTTAAGGATGTGCCTTGGGAGCACAGACTCCCCATGCCTGTGCCAGAGTAAGAATAAGCAGTTACTTTTGTATTAGAAGAATGCTTTAAAAGAAATGGTCACATTGCCATTACTAGTATTAAATTTAAAGGGGAACAAGAAGAGTCAACTGTTTGACCACTCGTGTGGCCCAAAGTCCCCCTTCCCCTTCTGAAAGAGCTTTTTGAATAGTTCTGCATTAATGGTTATGACAGACTACCTGGTATTGACAGTGCAGGCCAGCCTTAAGGGCTGAATAAAATCTAAGTGAAAATACAAGAAGATACCTTTCTTTTGTAAATATCTTTCAGCTGGCACAGTAAATTACATTGATTCAGAAGTGACTCATTTCAAACGCTGCGCACATTAGCAGCCAGTATTATTCAATTTGAGATTTTAATTTATAACATACTCTTGGTAATGTACTCCCAATACATTCCTCACTTCCCTACCCTGCGAACGACAAAAGATGAAAGATCTTTATTGTATAAATATTTTATATTAAGCCCTTCACTCTGCTGTATTTCTTCCATTGTCAGATCCCATTTGCAAATACTATACGTTGCCCCAGAAGTGCTGAGCTCGGCACAAGGGCCGCGCACCAGCCCTGCTGCCGGGCACGGAGGCGGCGAGCGGGAGCTCCTCACTTTGGGAGAACTCCGGGCTCGGGATGTTCCCCGTGGGATGTTGGATGGGGGGCTGCCACCCCAGCTCTCTATCCCAACTCATCCAGGAGGTCCCATCTCATCCCACCACATAGGTCCCACAACATCCCACATTGGTGCCACCATATCTACATGCGGGACAAGAGCAGCCCATCGTTCAGCGGACGTCTTATAGGCTCCGCTCTCACCTTGTCTCGGGTGAAACTGTGTCAGCAGGCAAGATTAGATAACTTGACCTAAATCGCGCTGGAAATCTGTGGCAGACCTCGGCTCGGATCTCCTGACATCCTGTCTTGTGCATTACTGACAAGACCAACCCTAATCTGGCATGAGAATCCCTTCCCAAACAGTTACTTAGTAAGGGCTAAATGCCACTACCAGACATCCACAATAAAACCCGCCTGGCTCAGGCCAGATTGGCCCTTATTTCTAAATTCAATCATAGGGAACTTCTAAGTATCAGCTACATTGCTTCTCCTGACACTTACTGCTATTCCCGCCTGTTAAGCACTTGCTATCTAATCCAAAAATACTCCCTGTAGCATGGAGTGCACAAAACAAGAGGTTATCTATCCTGCTCTGGGCCAGTTCTTTGATCAAATTAAAGCTGCTGATTATTGCTCAGCCATTACCATGCTGCAAAAGGTCCTTCTGCCGCTGCTCTGACTTTCTGCGGTCATCAGGAAGAGTTATTTAGAGATCCTGTAGTCCAGATCACACAGGTATTTCACTACTAGATTTAAGGCGGCACGTGTGAATGTGTTACCCTACTTACATACATAAAAAATAATTTCAGCTGGGCTAAATTACCTTTATTATCAACCCTGGTAATTCCACTGCAGCCATTTTCTTGAGTGATGTACAGAACACTATGAAATGAATCCTCTGAGAAGAAGATGGAAAAAAACAAGACTGTGATCAATGGATTCAATTAGTTACAGTATAATTCTACCAAGATGAAAAAGATCAAGATGCAACTTCTGCAGCTCAGCTCACACAAGTTGGAGACAACCATCCACCAGCATTAGGGAACCATCCACCAGGATTGTTCTTTACTGCCCGCGACTGCTAATCCAGGTCACGCACAGACCAAACAGTCACCAAGAGTGCTCAGCAAAATACCAGCCGTACAGAGCGGCTGTGCCACAGGTGGGGGCTCCTAAAGAGTGTTTTAATGGACTAGATACACATTATGTCTGTATTTCTTCACACATAGAAAGCGTTATAACAACAGAGAGATTTCTCTAATGACAACAAAATAAAGCCTTCCCAACGGCACATCCAAGCATGAAATAACAATGCGCCACTGCTCCGCGGAGGAACAAAATTTGCTTTTAATAATTCCCCAAACGTTTCGCAACTCATGCGTTTGGCATCTTTTCCTCGCGGCGCCGAGGGAGCAGATTCCCGTAACGCGGGCAGGACGCTCGGGCTCGGGGGGCACCTCCCTGTCCCCACATGCAGCCACGTCCTGCAGTGGATGCCACTCGTGGCCACTAGCTCTGGGAAGGGCACAGAGCACAGCTGAATTCATCACGTCATTAAGGCCTCCCATCAACGGCAGTGCTCGGCACATGGGAATAGCTGCTTTAGGAGATGGGAAGGGAGCAGCGTGCACATCACGCCCGGGACGTTACAGCGCCAGGAAATATGGAAGTGTCATCAGCTTAAAGGACAACGGCATGTACGGAACGGGGCGGGCTGCATGTAAGGGAAATCAGATGAGTGAATAAAGCAGATCAAATGATTAATAGAATCCATAATCTTAATCTCATTAATACCAAAGAAGAAAAGGCTGCTCCGTTCAGAACGAGCCGTCTCCGTTTCATTAAGAACAATTCTGTTGCGGCGGATGCCGCTCCCCGCGGCGCAGCCCTCGCGGCAGCCGCGATTTGGCATTTCCTGCTCCCGGGGCGCGGGGAGCGAAGCCGCCGCTGAGCCGCGGGGCGCAGGGAAAGGCAGGCGACTTGGCCTCGGTACATGTGAATTCCAGCCACGCCATCCCTCGGAGAGGGGGGAAGAAAAGCAGGCTCTTACAGAATGTTTTCACACCCTGTTGGGTTAAGAGACAGTGGGTATTAATCGTAGGGCTGCTACCCCGAGCTTCCTCTTTGTGGTCAGCAGAGAAGCTGTGTGGTTGGGCGGAAGGAGCCCAAAGTCGCTTTCTTTTCTCTTTTTTTTTTCAATCTGTGTTAAAACAAGGGAAAGTGGACCGGTTACACAGCAGAGCAGAAACCACAGCCAGCCCTCGCCGCTGCTGCTTTCCCCCTCAATGTGGCCTACAGCTATTCTGCTTTCCAAAAAAAGGTTTAATTTAAACCATACAGCGCTACAAGCTGCCACGTTTCCAAATTCCACATTCCTTTCTAATCTGTGCACTTCAGAACTGACAAATTCTCTTTCCAATGGCACCCAGATGAACTGCGGCAGGGAAATTGCTGCTAACCAGCTCGCCCCCGACTTGATAACAAACGCGACCCCCCCGTCCTGCAGCCCATGTCTTCTGCTCCACTTTGGAAATCACTGTCTGCAAGGGGCCAGATTCTGGTTTTGCACAATCTCCCCAGGGAGACTTTTTGCTCCCCGAGTAAAGGGTGTGCGGGAGCCGGGAATTCCCAGGCTGGCATCGACCCGCAGGACTCTGCAATGTCAGCTTGCACCACTGAGAATCTGTCCTCAGAGCCCGGTTTGCACAGGCCCATGCTTGGGACAACTGCAGCTTTTCTCTGTGCTGCAGTCCAAAAATGTGTGGTGCAGAAGAGCAGCCTCTCATCTGAAGTTAAATAAGTAACATTCACAGGGGGGACGGGGGGAAGAAGATGTCCCGCTCCTCCCTACAGCGGGAATGGCCCTTGGGGGCCAACCTAGGGCTGGCTTGGGGTGCAAGAGGGACACAAAGTTTGGGATCCCTGCAGAGGGAGTGGGAAGGACCAGGGCCATAGGAGCAGCCCCAGATTTAGGGACCATCAGTGACCAGCAACTCTTGAGGAGCAACTCGAGGGCAGCTAGATACACGTTGCTGCCCTGTCCTCTCATCCTTTTGCAATCGTAATGGAAAAACACCGAATCTCCTCAATTGCGCCCAAAAAGGCAAAAGGGAGCCCACCTGCCCCTGCCTTCAGCCAAAGTGATAACCACCACCCTCGGGCACAGAAAAGGCACGTGCCCCATCTCAAGCGTCACGGCATTTCCAAACGTGCTCCTCTCCCTTTTCCATCCTGGTTGCTGATCGGTTAAAGCGCACAGCGGGAAGGGCTGCAGGCTTTTCTCAAGAGTCAGGAATGCAGCCTTCTCCCTTCCCTCCCCTCCCCGGGACAGCTGAGGTGCACATGTAAATCTTTCGGTACCTGCAACCTTAAGGAAACCATCAGGCGCGGTGGGGCTCACCGCGGGATGAACCGCGCGGGGAGCGCGGCTCTCGCACCGCGCTCCACGCACGGAATCACTCGGCTCAATGTTTATTTTCAAGGCATGTCAGAAGTTGAGTGTCGAAGGCCAGATTCGTAGCTAGTGTAAATCCATTTAAGTCACGGGCTCTTTTTCTGGTCCAGAATGGCCGTGTTTATATTGAGGCAGTGCACTAGACAGGCACCAGATGAGCACTCCTAGCCTCATCTCAATGATTTTTCTGGAAATGGAAAGAGCTTATACGTGGGATCCTTGCCAGGGTAAGAACTCTGCTTTTTTTTGAGGTTGTGATTTTCAATAGGAGTCGGGTCTGCATTTTCCTCCTGCTCCTTTGAAAACCTAAGCCTATGCTAATAAACTTGGTAAGGTCCTTTTAAAAAGCAGGAATGATATAAAACCGGCACAGACTTAAAAAACGGCATTGATGCAACACACGCCTTAGCCACTCAGTGAAACGTTTGGATTTAATACCGGCATAAACCTGAATTTCTGCCACCATTGCCAGGGCAGGCCAATAAGGCCTTAAGTTTCAGCAAATGTCAGTCATCCTCAGTTGTCCCACTAGTAGTCCCATAATGGGATGTGCTGGCCAAAAATGGAAAGGAGGCACAGCATCTGCTTATGTTTAATTTATTTTTGCATTTTGGCGTGTTGTCCCGGGGGAATCAATGTTTTTAAGTGGCTGCATCGTTTTGAGCCAACTTGCTGTCCTTTGCTAACACATCAAGGACATGGTGCTGGAGATGGAGCACGCTCCCTTTGAAACCAGGGAGGCGCAGGTAGGCCAATCTCATGGTTTTTTTATGTTCAATGTGTATTTCTAGAGTGAAATTCCCTTCGTTTCAGTCAAGCTGAACTCCGGCTTCCCCCCACTTCGACAAAGCCATAATTCTCATTAGCAGGAATTAACGCGCATGGATCACTGAGAGAAGAATAAATCCTTAAGTGGATAACTTAACCCAATAAAAAAGCCCAGCATTTCAGTGCTGGGGCTAAAACTGAGCAGACTGGGCGCCCAAGTCCATGCGGCAACCCTGGATTTGCACAGAGCAATTCCCTGAAATCAACCCCCCAGCTTCAGCTCCTGCAGAAGTGCGGGATGCTGCCCCGGGCAGTGTATGGAAGAGGCTTTTTGAGTAGCACGGCTCCACGCACGCCCAGAGCTTTAGCAGCTCATCTCATTTTAGGAAGGAGCTGCTTGTTTAGGAAGGCACAAAGCACCAAGGTGCGTGCAGGGGGTGCTGCGGGAAGCGGCCGAGCGGCAGCCCCGTTAGCAGCTCGGAGACAAGGAGAGTTGGGGACTCCGCAGCCAACTCTCAGCCACAGCAACATTATACGGCTGAGTTAGAAACCCTTGAAAATAAGGGTTTATAACAGCAACGCTGACAGCCCCTTAATTACAGCGGCAGCGGCGGGCACGGCCGCACCGCGGGCCACGCATTTGCCTCTCTCATCCTTATTTAGAGGGTGCTGGGAAGGCAGCGCCTGCCCATGGGTGCGGGCCAGGCTGGCCGCAGCGCTGGGACAGCGGATCCGGTGGGATGAGGCCGGAGCAGCGTGGCCTTCCCGGGACCTGCTGCCTCTGCAGGCGGGCGATTCATCACATGATCGATAGAGCATGGGATTAGGCACTAATAGCTGATAGGAGGAGAGAATAAACAGCCGTAAATTTGCTTTGTGCCCCTAATCCAAGTGTGAGGGAGGTCAGAGAGTGGCCACCGAAGGTCGCGCCGCACGAGGAGCCCGTGTGGCAGTAACGGGAGACCCGTTCATTTTAAAATACCCGCAGTTATTGCTGCCCTGCAGAGCGATGCCCGCCGGGCCGGGGCACCCTGCTATGTAGGTGCCATGGGGGCACGTGCACAGGCTGCTCCGGGAGGAAACACGTGTGTTTTGTGACCCTTTCCTGCTGCCCATCGGTGTCAAGTGGGGTTGGTCTAGGGTCCCAGGTGGTCGGGGTCCTGAGCGCCCTCCCAAGCAATGGGATGAGCAGGGAGCAATCCCAGCTCCGGGTGCGGGATGTTCCTCCTGTGCGTCAGGCTGCAGCCTCGTGTCTGGCTGCTCGCACTGTGACCTCATGGGATGTGGAGGGGACACAGGGCACTGATTCCACATGGGATGCTCGGCACCTACAGCAGGTTTCCAGCATCCATAAACGTCCCCCCTTCCCTGGCAGGACATTACAGCCTTTCCCGGACTCAAGATGCAAACCAGGTTTACAGCCTTCCTTTCTTTCTTGTTTTTTCTTTACACCAAACGCACCCTTTGTCTGTGCCCGCGAATTTGAGAAGAAACAAAAAAATGGCTGGTTAAAAAGGAGGAAAAAAGAATACTTCAGTCACCCCAACAAAGGCAAGGAGTTTACAAACCTTCCCCGGCAGTGCCTGGAAGCAGGCGAAGTAGTTACTTCATTAAGTTGAAACAAAACTCGACCAGTAAAAACGTCAGCCCTGTCGGAGACGACCAGCAGGCCCCTCGCGGCATGGTCCTGATTGACCATCGGCAGACTATGGAAATCGCTTTTGCTGCCAGACAATCGCGGGATAAATGCCCGCCTTTATCTCGGGGGCTATTTCTAAGCTCCCCTTTCTCAATGACGTGACATTCATGGGCTGCAATCTTATTTTGCTACTTCTCAGCCTTAGTGGGAAGGCGCATTCATGGGCGGCCAGGCTCCGCCGTCGGCACTGATTTCACCCGCCGGGCCCCCCGTCTCGCGGGTGTTTTCGGAGCGGGCATGTGTGTGTGTAACAACACATCCTTGTGCTGCAGAGCGGGATGCCGCCCGCGCCGCCGGGACCACGCGCCCGCACCGGCTCCCCGTGCGCAGCCCTCCGAAAGGCTGAATTAAAAATATAATAATAATCTGGATTTATCTGTTTTGCATTTAGCGTTGCTGCTCCGTTCGGAGCGCGACCTCGCTCTGTGCTTCAGGAGAAATGCAACTTTTTAAACTCTCGCTGATGCTTGCAAATAATACTCCCGGGTGTAACTGCATGGCAATGCACCGGTGCAGTTGTCTGGCTGACGCAGCCAGGGCTTCCTTCGCCATCTGCTCCGTGGTTTCATTTTGAGCGGTAACCTAAGAGTGAAAGGGTGTTCCCCGCGACGCGTTCGATCAGCACCATCCAGCACCCATGTATTTCTACCAGAAATAAGGAACAGGAGAACAAACCGCGATTATTAACAAAAACCCATGAAATACTATAGATCTGCGTGGCTGGAATCATCTCTTTCTACCAGTCTTTGCAGGACATGCGCTAGGGCTGAGGATCCACTTCCCTCCTCCACCCTGGCCCTGTTGGTGGCGGAGCTGTTACTGCGCGACGGGATCTTTGAGGATCTTGACACTTATTTAATTAATTTTGCTGCCTACCTTCCACCACGGGCTGGTATTCGAGAGAGGCCATGAATAATGCCGGACCTAAACCCCGCATTTTGGGCAGGACACGACTGAAACCAGCTGTGGGGACGGGCAGAGCCGACCAGGCGCCGTCCTCCCAGCCCGGCCTCCGCGGCGCCATCCCTGCAGACGGGATTTCAAGGGGAACGTAACAAGCCGGGCGGTCCCAGTGGAGCCTCCTCTAATCCTGCAGCAATTCGCCCCGATTATTAGCGCTTCCAGAAGGGATTCCCCATGGAATTTGGCAAAAGAAGCAAGTGGAAAGGACTGGGAGCTGTGTGTGATCCTGAGAGCCCTTTTTGGGGACACAAAGGGACGTGGCCTCCTCTCTGGGCATCGCCGTGAGCACAAGAGAAAAGCAGAGGTGCACGTGTTTCCTCAGGGGTGCATTAAAGCATCAGTGACGCTCTAATGCGCAGTCCCGCCGGCACATCTGTGATCTCTGCATGGAGCAGAGGGGCATCGTGGCCCCCCTGCTCTTCAGGCTGCGTCCTGCCCTTGCCCTTCATGCAAGGGGCACCAAAGCGAGGTCCAGAGGCTCCGGGAGCTGCGGCCAAACCCACCTAAGGCTTGTGCACCCGCGAGTGGGATGGACACATGTGGGAGCAGCTCCAGGGGCGAGGGAGGCTGGCAGCAAGAGCGGGGTCCTAGGAGGCGTCGCGCGTGACGCCGACGTGGAGCGAGGCAGGACGCCTTCCCGCAAAGAAAGAGGCCGAGCAAACAGTGCAGAATGACAGGATTTCTATTATTGATGCTGCAGCAAATCACCCCGCATCCTTGGAGGGTCAATTAATCACGGCGCTTGTCAACACCCAACTGCACGCTCTAAGTTCCTGCCATGCGGCTCTCGTGTCCTCCCCTCGGCACCAGCGAGGCCGGGGGCACGGTGCCAAGGCGAGCGGGGAGAGAAAGGAGGGAAGAGAAAGGCCCGAACAGAGAGGCCGTTGTGAGGGACGGGCCCTCGCCGTGGTGAATAAGATCAAATGCAGCTGCCCGCATGGCCGCATGCGGTTGAGCGCGTCGTGCCCGAGGGCAGGCGGGATGGGGAGCAGCCAATGAGCTTAGGACGGGCACAGATAATTAAATCATCTGATTGCCGGGCAGGCCACATTAAGGAGCTCATCGGTTCGCATGCGGCCCCTTGCTGTGGCCACCCGTGAGCTAAGTCTTGCCGAGATGCTAGTAGACAATTAAGACAAATTGTATGGCTGAAGATCAGACTTGAGCACTGCCAATGCCCTTGCCTGGAAGCTCTGCTGAAGAATGAGGGCACATGTGTGTGGGAACCAAAGCTCGGAAGAGAGCTTTTAATGAACAACGTGCCAGCACTTGTTGCCAGAACACACTCTTCATTTCAGCTCTTGGAGAAAACAAAACCCTTAAAACCAGAGTTTACTACATTTCACTGATCTTCAATATGGCTAGAACTTCAGGATGCTTCTCCTCAAGCTAAGTTTGTATCAGTGAAAATATGCTTCTTGTTAAAGAAACTACTTAAAATGTGGAATCTAAAATCAAGCAAAAATAGCAGACAGTATGTTCAGCTTCAAAATTGGCTTGCACTCAACAAGTATACCATAAACAGAAGGCAGAAATGACTATTTTTATCTTAACAGCCCTTGGGTGATTAAAATTTGGGGCCAGAATAAACAATTTTCCCCCCCCAACTCCTTGCAGGAGACTCTGTGACATGGCTTGGGAGTCCTTGCTAATTTCTGAGCTCCCTTCTAGCTGTCGGTTGCTTGCACTAGCGATGTTCCCATGTATCCAAGAGCCTAAAGGCTCCTTTGCACGAGGCACGGCGTGCATTGTAAGCACGTACAGACCACTGTGTCCTGAGGACACTGCTGGGATGGCCCAGCCAAAGACAACATGGAAGTGCAAAGAGGGAGCAGGTGAAAAGCCAGCGTGGAAGCGATGTGTAGATGTGTTGATACACGAGGTGCTTGGTTTCCTTTGCAGGACTGTGCAGTGTCATGACAAGCCCTGCGGCCCATATGGATGCACCTAGAGCAGGGAAGTGAGAGGTGGCCCCATGTCCAGGGAAGCTCCTGGCTGCAGGAGCAAGGGAGGCTGCAGGAGAAGGAATGCGCTGGGGAAGGTGAAGGACATGGATGTAGGAGGGACTGAGGAAAAAAGATCACAGAGCCAGTGTAAGCGGCCGGGGATAGAACCTGTTACCAACACAGGGGTGCTCAAGAGGGCCTCGACGGAAGAGACTGAGAAAACCCAGACCCCAGAATTTACAGCTTTGCGGCAGCCCGGAGCAGCAGAAAAGAGCAGCGGGGCGGGCAGGGCGAGAGCGAGGTGTGAGCTACAAATTGCCTGCACGGTCGCCCAGCAAGACGCCGGGGACGGAGCGCAGGCTGCGGCCATTCCCTGCCAGCGGCTCCCGCGAAGGGGACGC
>JAUBOD010000278.1:158208-170443 GCA_032353885.1 Nothura maculosa | reverse complement strand
GTGCGGAGCCCTCCATGTCTATCCCCGAGGAAACGGGGTAAAACGCTGTGTTTGTAGCCAACGAAGGGTGTTTGGCCGACGCTGCAACCCCGCGATGCTCCAAACTCCTGCCCGTTGCAGGCCAGGTCGCTCATCGCGCTGCAGTTAGAAGCGGGCACCGCGACTAACCCCGAACCAGGAGGGGAAAGCAGGAAAGCAGCGAGCGAGCCGGGGCCTCCGTGCGAGCTCACGCTGTCATGCTCTCTCCATCCGCACTGAGACCCTGATCTGGGGCTTTTCAGCCTTATTGCACTTTTCACAACTACTTTTATCTATGACTATAAACTTGCCTCTGCAGCACCAGAGTCCCGAGGGTCCCACACAGGACAGAGCGAGCTGCGCCCACACGCACCGATCCTGATGCCAAAGCCTCCTCCAGCAGCCGGAGCAGCCGCGGCCCCTGCCGCTGCCGCGGGATTTACTTTCCAGCGCAGCCACAACTACTTTAGAGGGCAAATGTAAATGGGATCGCTGGCTATTTTTAATGAAGTCCTCGTCACATGGAGAAAAGTCCTCGTGGTGGCACAATGGAAGCATTGCCGTGGCTATCTGTCCCCAAAAGGGGTGACAACAATAGCCGCGCTTTCCGAAAGCGCCCGCGTACAAAGAGCACTTTCTTCTAATTTACTTGAGACTACTTTGCTTCAAAAAAAAGAAAGACAAAATAATTCAAATTTTGCTCCATGTTTCAGAAATTCTGCTGTTTTCTCCCACACCAAATGACAGTTGCGCTGGGTAAAAAGGATCAGACAAAATCTTTACAGATGCTGGTTGATGGCTGTATTAGTGTCTCGGGTTGATGCTAACCCCTTAACTTGCCTCGACACCTCTGCAGCGGCCGGGCGCTCTCCTTCCCGTGCTGCACAGGGCACTTAGCAGCACACGGGCATTCCAGACACAATATTTCTTGTATGGACACCCAAGCGACAGGCGCAGGAAAACAGGGCGCGAACAGAGCCAGCTCACCACTCGGCTCTGCCTTTCGTCCTGTACTTTCTCCTGCCACCGTCAGCCCAAACTGCCTGCCCCGACCCTGCCAACGTTGAGCACAGAGTTGAGGACTATCCCCAGGCCTTCCCAAGTTCCAAGGTGAGGGTGAACATGTCCCTAGGAAATATTTATCCCAAGTTTGCAGATGTGTTTTGAGCCGAGGCCTGATCCAGGCATGATGCACTCAGAGCTGAAAGGCTGGTGACAGCCCCAAGCCAAACTGAGGACCACGCCGTGACCAGAGGAGACATGGGCACCACTAAGGGCAGTGTGCAGAAGTGGCCTCAGATCCCCATGTGTTGGATATCTGGGGATGGACAGGATGGATGAGTGAAGCCACACGGCAGAGACGACATCTGCAGCAAGGGGACACCAGGTTGGGGTGGGAAGGAGAGGCCGTCACCTTGGGAGCTCATAAGCAACATCATTTGGCTGGTGCAAGAGCTCCCCGAGCACCAGGCAGGGCCACAGGACCTTCCAAGGGAGACAAGGAGCAGGGTATAAAAGCAGCCTTGGGGGACTTCGCTGTGCCCATGCATCTTCTGATGGGCAATGCCTTGGTGGTACCTTCTCCTGCATGCAAAACTCCGTGCCCTGGGATGCTCTCAAACACTACGGCATGAAAACCATGGAGCGCAGCCAAAGTTTTACAGCATCGTCTTGGCCACGATGAGCGCGGGCCCGGCCTGGCCGCGCTGCGCCCAGCGCTGCCGCCGTGCAGACCCACCACCAACTCCCCCCAAAACACGGACACGCCGCAACATCCAATCATGGCCTGGCACGCGTGCAAGAAAAAGCCCATGGCAACAAAGACGACAGCTTGCCAATGGCAGCTGCTGCACGCGCACACCAAATTAAACTATATTCTTCTGAAAAGGGATATTATTGTGGCGTTTGTTTCCCCTCACCCACCACCCTCACCGAATGGGGGGGAAACGTGGACACGTATCAGGAACTGGGAGAGGGGCTGGAGGGACAGCGCCCCGATGAGGGATTCCTGCGGCAGATCCTGCAGCGGATTCACTGCATGGAGCCATGGAGCTGGAGCGCTCGGTCCATCCAACCCTGCGGATGCATCGGACACCATGCGAGGATCCCGGCGGTCACGCGAGCAAGGGCCTCCTGAGCTGTTATGTAATTCCCAAGTTATCCGCCTCCCCGCTCGGGAAGATAAATGTCATATCAGACCCCTGACATCATGTATCCTCCAAGTAATTATTTCTGATACCGTAAGAGTTACACGGGGTGCACAATAAAATTAAAAAGTAGAAAGCAAGGTTAATAAGATTATCGTGTTGGTGTAATAGGTAATACATTTTGCAGTATATCCTTAAATCTGCCCTCTCCGAACATAATTAAATAAGGGTGATTTATTTTTTGAAGGAATGCAGACATGGAGTGGATCCTCCTACCCACATATGCTAATGGCTTTCGACCTCAAGCTCGCGCCGCCACTCGCAGCCTTCCAGGCCTCGCACGCGCGCAGGCCGCACGGCTCCCCGCGAGGCACGAGGCAGCCGAGAAAACTTGCAGGAATTAAATCCACACCGGCCGCTCGGACTAACCTCAGCACCACACGGAGCCCCAATCGCTTTGGGAAGAGCAAGGGGCTCCCTCTTCCCCACGGCGGAGGTTTCTGGGCACTCCGGGCGCCATTTTGTGCGTGGCGCCTGCTCGGCTGCTGCGCACAAAATGGAGGCTGGGATGGGCGAAGGCTCCTGGCACAGCCCACCCCGAACCCACCGGCACTGAAACGGGCACGACACCAGCTCTGGGGCGAGGGAGAGACCTAATAAATGCTCCCAAATGGACAAA
This sequence comes from Nothura maculosa, assembly GCA_032353885.1. Taxonomy (NCBI): domain Eukaryota; kingdom Metazoa; phylum Chordata; class Aves; order Tinamiformes; family Tinamidae; genus Nothura; species Nothura maculosa. Next base: position 167,599 of record JAUBOD010000278.1, on the reverse strand, counting down.
TTCACTGTTTTCTCCTCAAATGGGATCACCTTGCTCTTCCCGCGGGCGAGACAGGACCTGGGCGCCACCATCACCAGTCAGCCCGGGAGAAGGAGGGGGATCTGCCCGGGACCAGCTCCCCTTGGCCCGCCCTGCACCTTGCACATCTTCAGAAATGAAGCGATCAAGCCAAGCACACGGCTTCTCCCTCTGCCCGCAGGCACCTGGGGCTTTGGAAAACCCTCATTTGCACGAGCAGCAAATCCGGCCTGGAGGGCCCGAACCCAGGGCTGTGTGCCAAGGCCTCCCAGCGCGGCCGGGCCGGGGGCTGCGCCGCGGGAGCCGCGCGGAGCCGGGAGGCGCTTCCCTCCACCGAGCGGCTCGGCTGGCGCGCGAGCTCCGCGTGCGGAGCGGAGGAGGAGCCGCGAAGGCGCCGGCGGCGCGGGAAGCCCAGGATGCCCTTTCCTTTACATCCACATGGGAAGGAGCGAGCAAATACATAATCATAATAATAAGCAGTGGCTTTTATGAACAATTAGGATTCCTCTGTTTCTTTGAAGGGTTTGAAAAGCTGACATGATGTTTTGGGTTCTCCAGATTCAGCTTTGAGGCCTCAACCAAGAGAAACATCCAGCCCCGCTGTGTACAGCAGTGACCACAACAAAGATTGTGGTTTCTCCCACACTCGCCTTAAATAGATCTAAATTAATGCTATTCATCATTGGGTGGAAAAGAAGGGAAATATAAAAGTGCAGGCGCTTGTAGGCAAGCCAAGAGCGTTGGGTAACTCGCTCAGCAGCGCGCAAGCCTCACGGCGCGTCCGCACGGCCTCCACGCTGCCCCCGCACAGCGCCCTCGCCAGTCCTGCCGTCACCCGGGACGCCCTTGGGGCATTCGGTGCCTCTTTCCGGAGGGTTAATTTGCTGGCGCCGGGTCCCACGCGAGCCAAGCGCGGTCGCTGGGGAGCTATCGCGCTGCGCCACGCAGGGCGCGCGCTCGGCACGGCTGCCTGCGCGCGGCGATAGCGGCGGCGCCTCCGGCTCCGCGAGCCCCCGCGCTCGGAAACACAGGCTCCTCGCGATGGCTTTTTGCAAGCCTGAAGCAAAGCAAATGCGGCTTCTCGAGGCATTCCTCGAGGGCAAAAATACCACAAGGCAACTTCGTTTCACTTTCATTTTTTTTTCCTAACTATAAAAGTGTCACAGTGGCAAGAATTAACTGGGGAACCAGCCTCTGAAACCTCAAACCTTTAAAAACTTATTTGAACACTGAACTTTTCTACTTCCCTTGGATGCATGGAGAGAGACCTGTGCACAGAAAGCCCATAAAATACCTGCTGCAAAGCTGCATGGGTGCTTTTTGGGTGAGAATAAGTGCAACCCGCACGTCCTGCAGAAATGCATGAGGCCTATGCACATCCCAGTCCACAAGAACAACTTTATAAAGACTGTTTTTCATGAATGCTGCAAGAGTTCTGTATTGGAAGAAGGTTTTCAAATGTATTACAAAAGGAGGAAATGCCACGGGTGTTTTAAAAGTCCTCAGATGTGTGCAAAAGTGACATACATGTTATGTATTATCTTCCCAGAACAAACACCATTTGAAACGTGTCCCTTTTGAACTACCCTCATGAGCTGTCGAAAGAGCATTTTGGTTGAAACTTGGGAGGAAAGGGGGAAAAAAAGGAAAAAAAAAAGGAAAAAAAGAAAACCCTACTGATCTTACACCTGCTCTTTAGCAGTGGGAAGTGGGTTCTCAATCTGTTAACATGACCATCTGGCCAATCTGCATATCACGGCTCTCCGGATCACTGTACGAAGGAATGACAATACTGCAGCCAAAACAAAAGTAAAACGCATCAAAAAACTAACAGCGGTGCCGCTCTTTTGATTTAAATTAAATAATAAATGCGGTATCACAGCAAAGCAAGGAAGCCATCTAAATAATTAAAACCGAGCCTCCGCCACGGCATAATTAAGTAAACAATATGGTGCGCGCGCGAGCGGCGAGAGTTTGCAGGGGCGGCCGCCGCACTTTGCGCGGGGCCGGGGAGGCTGCGGCGGCGCCGGACGCCGCTCGCCCGGCGGCTCCACGCGGCCCCGTTAAGGGGATTAATGCGGCGCGGGAAGGAGCGTGCGAGGAGGTTGCGGCACAGCGCCGCGCGCAGCCTCGCTCTGCGCTCTCCTGACAGGCACCTCTTTGTAGCGGCCCCGGGATCAATAGTTTAAGTCCCTCAATGGGGGTGGAAAACGGGTCTGTTGAAGTTCGAGGTCGGGCACTATCTACTGCTATCCAGTCCATCTACCTCAGAGCACATTTAAAGGCTAAGTGAATTTTCAGGGCTGTAGGGACAAGGCTAGCTTCTTGCATTGACTTTGGCTTCGACTTTAAATATCAGCAGAATCAAAAAAGACAAAAAAAAATCATTTAAACAAAAAGCCACCCTGCGATTTTACGGAAACATAGTGTTTTTCAACGCCCTTCTGCAAGATTAAAAGGTTTCGCGCCACAAAAACGGCTTAGCTCTGGCGCCGAGCGCGGAGCGGGGCCGCGGCCGGCGCGCGCCGCTGCTTTGTGCGCCCGAGCAGCCCCTAAAGAGCGCGACCTCGCGCAAAATTTAACCACCTCAATTGCGGGTCTTTGGGACAATCCGATCACATTAGCCCAAGGAGCTCCAAAGCCGTAAAAACCTCCAGAAGGTTCTCGGTTGAGTGCCTACTAATGAACAGAGGTTAACTTTATCTAAGAGGTCAAATGCCTGGTGGCTAAGGTTGTGACCTTAACAACTTAAACGGTGACCTTGCCACGTGCCTCCTATATTGTAGGTTCTGATACAGATCATCTGGGAAAGGGCCGGCCGTAAATTAGCTTTACTGTTAGCCTCCCACAAAGAGGACGCCTCGCCACCACCGTTTTTCCAAGTTGTCACTCGATACGAGCGCGGAATAAGGGAAAGCTAAGGAGCAAACCCAAGTTTCAGGGTATGGGAACGCCGCCTGCTTTGAGTTAAGCAGATTATAAGCTGCAAATTGAGAGCAATCCACCAAATTTCAAGGCTTTTTTTTTCCCCTTGGAGAGGGGGCAATCCCTAATTTGGAAAACATCGATGTTCTTTTCCTTCCTTTTATTTTTTATTTTCATTTTTAGGAAGGAAAAAAAAGCCCAGAACTCCAAAGTGACACGTATTTGGTGCATTTGCCTCTTTTTGTTTGCCTGTTTCTGGCCAGCTCTTGCAGGGAGCGATGGATTTGGGTAGCTTGGTGGGAAGCAGCGTTCGGAGCGGTGCACGTGTGCCCGGCTCCGCACAACCACGGCTGCGAGGGAAGCGAGCGGGCAGGCGCCGTGGCCGTTGCTCTTGCAGAGCACAGCAGCTCGTGCTGGGTGTCCTGAAAGAGAGTATTCCCTCCCTGAAAAATCAGGAAAAGTTGGGGAAAAAAGCTGGGAAAGAAAAAAGAAATACAGCGGAGCGAGCACGGCGGGTGAAAAGGTCGCGATGGTTTTGGCACGTCCCTTGGAGCACGTTTCGGAGTCTGCGCCTCCTGCCAACACTGGCAACTTCTCAAAACTTTTAAGGAGGTAAAAACATTGTTTGGTGTTTGCAAATCCTCCGTCCCGCGGCAGATGCTTCCCTGGGCGCGCGGCCCCGGCCGCGGTGGCCGTCCCGCGCACAAAGGGCCCTCGACGCTCCCGACCGCCGGCGCCTTGGCCAATGCTCGGTGCCACGGAGCCTGCCGGGATGCGGCCGGGAAAGGGCAGAAAGGGAGAAAATGCACAAAAGAATGGGGGGAAAATAAAAAATAAGCCAAGCAACCGGCGCCCTCGGCCGTCATGCACCCTGTGCGGAGCCCGTTCGGGAGGCTACTGCTTGCCTGGCAGGACCCTGTGTCCTTCCCAGTGCTCTTGCAGCCTGGGTGAAAACGGGGGCCTTGGCCGCACTCTAGCACCCAAATTTGCTGCTTTTCTCCTCATTTCAGTGTGTAGGGCGAGAGTATCACTTCCTCCCAGTGAGCTCCGCGCTTTGCTGAATTTTCACTCATTCTGAAAGGCAATACTTGTATTTATCGGCACGGCACTGTAATTCCAAGGAATGGAAAAAAGGCAACGTGCTGTACAGCCGGAGCCGTCCATTTTCCAGACGTTTATATGGAGCAGGTAGCCCTGCTATGTGGAACGGAGGGGGAAACTGAGGCAGGGCGCAGGGCTGGGCCCCTCTGCGCGGCCGTGAATCAGTAATCCTCGCCCCGCCGCGCCACGTAATAAATCGCAGAGTAAATAAAGCGCTTTCCGCAATATTTGCCCACATTCCCTCCGCCAGAAATGTGCAATATGATTTACCGCATCACACCCAATTGCAAAGTAAATTTCCCGGCTTATCTAGCTAAAATACCACAACGGTATCCGAAAGCCCTTTCTAAACACAGGCTGTATCAATAAAATTACAGCGGTGGCACCGCGCGTCGCAATAAAACACGCCGCGGGTGCAGCGCCGAAAACTTGGGAGATCGTCAACGTTTGCACCGAAACGCGGCCGAAACGCGGCCTCTGGGGCCGGGATTTGCTGAGGTTTCTTGTGTGGCTGCAGAATTGGGTTTTCCAGCCACGATCGCTGCCTTTTCCCTGTGCTCCTCTGCTTTTCCACCCTGGAGCTGCACGCGGGACGCGGTGCCCGTTGGCGCGGCTGCGGGGCCGGCGCTTCCCACGCCCCTTCCCTCGCCCCACGGCCGCTCCGACGCGCTACAATAGCGCATTATTGCAGCCGGGCGGCCTATTACGGATGCTCGGCCTATCCTGCGCTTTAATATCCACAGGCTGGGGGGGCTCCGTGCTGGAGTGGGAGATCCCGAGACTTTCAATTTCAGCACATTAAAAAAAAAACCCTCCCGTTGTTACCCCTCCCCACCTCCAATAAGCACAATTTTATCACACGAGGAATTGGCTCAGGTTCCACGTGGATACACGGGGGCGTTCAGGGCTTGCTGTCAATGCTGTCCCCTTCCCTTTCTCAACACGACTGCACAGCTATTCCCTCTGGCACCTTTGGGATGTGGCTGCCCGTAGCAGGGAGCATTTTCCCTTTGCTCCGGGCCCTATCCCGCACGCTCCTCGCTTCCTGGGCATCGAGGGGAGGGAAGATACTGGGTTTTCCCAGCAGCTGTGCCTGAAACCTCGGCTATGCCAAGCTCCCTCCCACTACTCAGTGCATGAGAGGCACACAGAATCTATTTAAAATAAAATAAAATTTAAAAAATGTGTTTATGTGCGTGCATATATACATATACTTATTATATACTTATTATATATAAGTATATAAAAAAATAATTCAGAGAAGTCTCTGTACTAAGGCTTGGCTATCTCCCATGGAAATATCCGTGTATGGAAAGGCTGCCCCAAACCCCCAATTTCCTTTAACCCCGGGGAAAATAAACGGCCTTCTAACCGCAGCGGCCACGCGCGCCCTCCCAGCTCGGCGGGAAGAAGCCCCGATCCCGGAGACGAACAGAAAGGTGGAGAAACGGTGGAGAAAGGCACTTACCTGCGGCGTGCACAAAGTATGCCAAATATAAATCGAGTTCCTTAACAGAAACTCCTATATGGTGCGGCTGTACGCACAGCCCGGGGTTAGAGCACTGTGGGGACTTTACAAGGCGCTCGCCATCAGTACTTTCGAGCGGAATACCTTTAAATAAAATCACCATAACAAGGTCCAACCTCCAGACCTTGTCTGCCTGGCGGAGGCAGTCAATTCTTCTCATCTTGCCCTTCTGGTCTGGATTGGAAAGAACGCAACACGGAGGCTTTTTTCCTGTGACTGTGAGAACAAAATCCTCCCGAAACTCAGGCCTGATATCTTTCCGCAGCTTGGCCAGAAGTCTGGACGCCCATTTTTGCTTTACCTCGGGTTTTTCACTTAGCAGTTCGTCCTTCACGGCTCTCTCTTCCTCTTTTGACATACGTTTCTCATGTTTTTTGAAGTATTTTCGTTTTCGGGCTTGCAGGTTGAACCATGTGTAGGCAAACGCTCGGACGTGAGGCAGAAGTGCTTCGATGAAGGGATGAAATTCATCCTGGAAAAAAGGCACAGAGAGCGGTTGGTGTCACCGAAAGCACCACTTGAGCACAGGCCCGGTCATGAAAACGGGGCAAAAAGCAGGATAATTGCGCTCCGCCACCGCCTGCCCACCCCATGCCCGTCCCGGCCGAGCACTGACGTGTAAAATGGGGAGATTTTGCAACCGTTGGGTCTTTTTGCAAAACTTCTGGTTTGTTGTTTTTGTAAAAGCAGAAGAAGGAGTTAAGCGGCCGCGCGGGCCTGGCCGCCGGCTCCCGACCCCGCCGCCAATTTGGCAGAGCCGCGCGGCCCGCGCGCCAGCCGGGCTCCTGCCGCGGGACGCAGGCACGGACGCACCAGGATACAGGGATACGGGGAAGGCGGGAGGCAAGAGCTGCTCCGGGACACCCGGCCGCCACTAAGGCGAAAAGCGGCAGAACACGCAAACCCCACAAGTTTGTTTGCTGATCAAGTTTGGTTTGTATTTAGTTAATTTTTTCGGATGGAGTATTTGGAATGGCGCTACGCGAGGTGCGCGGGGCCTTCCTCTCGAGCGGCAGGACGGCGCACTGGCCACGGACTTTAGCACTCCTTGAGCAAACACGCGGGAAATAACTTTTTGTTTTGCCTTTTTCCTCTATATTTTGCCACATCCAACGTGTCCAAAAGGCGACGTCGGTCTCGCGCAGCGGCCGGGCCAGGCAGGACCCGGCTCGCTCGACTCGCGGCGCTTCGAGCTCGCCCCTCTGCCCGGGACTAAAATACCCACACTGTGAAGCGCCTCGGCACAACAAAATAAAACACAATAAAATAAACGAAATGCAAGCAGGACACCTCTGCTGCGGGGGGAAAGAAATAAGGTATAGATTGAGAAGGAGCTGCTGGGGCACACGGGCCAGGCTGCCGAAATGAATGACGGAGGAGCCGGCGTTGTACGGGCCTCCTGCCCGGGTGTCCCTGGCTCTGGGATTGGGATTGGGCCCTCCAGGAGGGAAAAATAACAGAAACTTAATATATATATAATGGTGTGCCCGGGGCCCCGGCGCGCTGGCAGCCGCCCCGGCAGCGCTCTGGGCATCGGCGCTCGCAGGACGGGGCCGCCGCGAGCGCCCCGTGGACCTGGCTCTGCTAACGCCGCCCGGCCCCTCGGCTTCTTGCTTTCTGTTCCAAAAAATGAGGGGAAAATCGAGAAATCAGTAACTGAAGTCGCTATCAGTGAAAGCCTGTCGTAACTCCAGCCCGCGCACCGACTTCCCCAAAGGTTTGATTTCAGTTATTCCGAGCAGCTCTTAAAACGTAAACACGGCGATTTATAGCTAATATTACAGGATGCATTTTTATTTTAAACACAGAGCGTTAGAAACGACCCCAAAAATGACACATTACATGTCGTTATGGCACAGCAGAGCGGCAGCAAGCAAAAGCACGACTGATTATTAAAATACAAATGCATAAAATAAATCACTTCAGTGATTGACACATTCCCTCTTCTTTTCCCCTTTTCCTCTAGACCACAGTTTCAAATTTCAGCAAAGTTTTTAAAAAAAAATAGGGAGAAAAGGCAGAGGGAAGATTGGAGCACGCGGAGCCGGGGACAGAGCGCGCGGCTCCTGCCAACACGGAAAACGGCTTTTGTGGGGGGGAGGAATAAAAGGGAAAGATCAAAACTGCAGGTCGCCGCACGCTATTAAACATTATGGGAGCGTGTGATCCCCCTGTCCTGCCCCTCCTGCGGAGGAGCGAGGAGAAAAGGCCTTTTGTGGAGGCGCAGCCGATGCGCGGAGGTGCCCGCGGAGCCCGGAGCGCCGCGGTCCCGCGTGCGGCGCCGGCACCTGGGGCTGCCCCACTGCCCGGGACGCTGCCGACGGGGCCGCTCTGCAGCGCTGACCTGCAGCATAGAGCCAAGCAGCGCGCCAGAAACACGCTAAAAACTTCACAAAATAATAAAACTCAGGGGGGGAAATTACAGGCGTTTTGCTCTGAAGTCGGGCAGTGATTTGAAGCAGCTCCCTGCGTGGAGCGGATTAGGAGCCGCGGAGCCGCTCAGAGAGGTGCGCGCGGACGCCCTGGGCGCCGTGTCCTCAAAATGGTGCGCGGCGAGAAGAGGTTAATGACTCACGAGCCGAGCAAGTGCGGGGCCGGCCGCGAGCGCTGCGGAACGGCGCCCGGCCGCGCCGCCGCCGCCGCAAGTTGCGAGCAAAGTCGTGGTGGAAATAAAAGCAGCCCGCGCTGATCAAACGCGGCGGGCCGGCCGCGGCGGGGGGCCGCGCTCGCTGCACAATGCCATTATTTAGTTCGGTGTTATTACTGCCAGAACCAGGGGCGAAAAAAGAGGAAAAAGAAAGGCATAAGAAAGTTTTGGGGATGCGCCCGCGCGTTTGCAGATGTGCGGGCGGCTCCGCAGCCCCGCAGCGCGACGCGCTGGTTCTCAGGCACTGGTGGCGAAGGCGACGGGCGCTGCCTGCCCTCAAGTTGGCTTGGGGAAACTTTGGGAGCGCTTGGTGCAGGCGTTCGCTTGCGCCCCTCGGCCTGGAAACCCCCGTCGGCCCAAAGCTGCTCCAGGCACTGCGAAAACTTAGTTTTTACCATTAGACTCCGCAAACTTTGCGGATTTGGCTCTGCAGAGAAGAGGAGCCCGTTCCAAGCTGAAAATTCGGGCCGCGGGATTCTTTGGAGGCAGACTCCAAATCTCAGGCGCTCTTCCCCAATTCGCCAAAAAACTAGGCCAGAAGAACCCTGCGATCGCGACCCCAGCTCGCAGCAATAATGTAACACCCAAAGGAGCCCTTTGGAAACAATATATTGGCGCTGATCTTCCCGGGATCCCGCCCGCTCCAGCGCCCCTTGTTAATATTTTTACAATCCGTTGGCTTGTAAACGTGCCGGGAGCGGCAGGCTCGTGGCCGGCCCGTCCCGCTGCCGGCGCCCACGGCGCGGGAAGGATGTTTATGTTTTCCTGACAGCCGATACGGAGCGCTCGCGCCGCCGCAGCGCCGCGAGAGCCGCTCGGCACCGTGATTGCTGCTCGCTCTGCTGCGCCCGGCCACTTTTCCAAAGCTTGCCCCTTTAAAGGCAAGCCCAAACTTTAAAATAAAAAAATATAAAAAATTAAAAAATAAAGGGAATAAAAAAGAAAAAACAAAACACCTTTGTCCCCAAAGTTGCAGCAGCGAAAGTGGCTGTTAATTCTGAGCTGGGGAATGAGACGCGTCGCGCGGTGGGCGCGGGATGCCCGGAGGCCTCGGCGCTGCCGGGACCTTCCCGAACGGGCTGCACTGGATCCGCGCGTTGTAAGTGCGGAACAGGGGGAACCCCAGGGCTCCTTCGGGGCAGACCCAAAAGTCGCTGCTTTAAGTTTATTTT
>JAUBOD010000278.1:103281-125283 GCA_032353885.1 Nothura maculosa | reverse complement strand
GAGAAAGGAAGTGATCTGGACATTTGCAATTTATTTGTAAAGCAGATCCAGAAACTGAAAAGATTTAGATTTGTCTAACCATATGATGCCATAAAATTGGAATAAAATGCTAATTAGGTAATTGGGACCTATATAGAAAATAAATGTGTAAAAAAAATTAAAATCATGAAGAATAACTCAAAAGGAAAAAGCAAATGCAAGACCATGCCACTCATTATGTAGCACTCATCTGCATGGGCTTTAAGTGTAGGAGCAAGGTTTATGTAAGTCTGTACTTAGCTCATCACAGTAGAGTTCATTAGAACAATGCACACCTAAGCACAAATGTTTTACACAGATTTCACCCAAAAAGATTATGTTCCAAGCATCTTAGAAAAATAGATGTACCTACGATGTTCTCACATATCTTTACATTCTGACATGGCTATTTTGGATTAACCCAGCTAAGACTTACGTGTTTCAAACCACTGCAAAACCAGGGCTTCATCATCAGCTCCCTATAATGGGAGCTCATGATTTCTGAGCTCACTCCTCATTTATGGCACCCTTTCTCTGGCATTACAGGTATCTCAGTGTTCCCCCAGGGATGTCTCCAGGTGTTTGGGATGAGAGGGGCGGCAATGCCTCTCACCCGTGGTTGGACCCCAACACGCTGCTCCATGTCCCTCGAGGCCCATTCCCAGCTCTCCATCCCCGCACTCCATTCCCGGCTCTCCATCCCCACGCCGCTCCATGGCTAGTTAGGCTGGCAGCAGCCGCTGCCCGTCCTGCCCCGCGCTGCCCACGTGCTGCTCGGCGCTGCCTCCCCGGCGTGGGCACAGGTGTCGGGGTGACCACGCGGGCAGCGGGCAGGAAACCAACCGCACTCACAATTAACCTGCTCAGAGAAGCTGCCTGCTCTTCAGACAGGCTGTTTCCTTGCCTGGGTTCACGGCGTGTCTGTGCGAGCAGCTGGAGGGTGGGGGGACACGGATGCCTCTGTGATGAGTTATACAGGTTATGCTTGTTTGGAAATACAGGTATAACGTGAAAATACACAAGCATTCCACTTGATTTGCAAAGACAGCGAACACATTGTTCATTTCATCTCCTTTATTTTCACGGATCTGGGAATAACGATCGCTGCTTCATTATCAGTATTGGTTTTGATCCGGCAGCTCTTCAAAACAGCCACCAGGACATGGACCTCCTGCTAGGGGCATTATGTGAAGGTTCTGCCACCAGTGAATGAGACTGGTAAAAAGGTAACCAGTAAAATGCTTAAGTCCCTGAGGTGCAGTTTGCAAAATGCATTATGAATAAAAATATTTATGACTTATAGGGTCATAGCCTTCAGATTTCCAAAATGAAATTTGCATGTAATTTCTAGGTAATCACATCGGTGTACATGGATGCACATGCACACACATAAGATTAGATTGGCTATCTTTACCTAGATCACATAGTACATATAGTACAGGAGTATTTTAATCCTCAATTGTGCCATTCTGGAGAGCTACTAAAGGCAAATGGTACAACCTGAATGCAATTACCACGACTTGGTGATAGCAGAATAAGCTTTTGGAGGCAGAAGGGTGGCAGCAGAGCCTATGTAAAGCTCCATCCCCTCACTGGGATTACTGGGAGGTATATGAATGAGTGGTGCTAGGTACAGTGAGGCTGGATGTGGAATGGGAGTTGTAAGTCAGTATGTGGAGGCCAACAAACAGCCATGATGATTCCTCTCAGCTGCTCTGGACCACAAAAGGCTCTAGATTGTCCTCTGAGGTATCTGATGACTTGGTAAAGACACCTATTTAAAAGCAGACATGGAAGATTTTTGTTGTTTTCATTTTTCTTATCTGTTTGGAAGTTGTGCATGAACTTCTGTACCTGATATGAGGTCTACCAGGTTAGTTTTTGTCCCAGGAAAGCTCAGAAGAACAAGAGTTAAAAGGAAAAGGTAGATGCCTATTCTGTTTGCATGTTCAAGTGAAAGGATGAAGCTTACTCCTAAATACAGGTTTGCATTGTGACAGTAATAACACGGAGTGATCTCTACAAGTTTATGTGCATTTTGGTTTTGAGGTGGTTAAAACTCTTGATTCTGAAGTGTCCTAGCGACTTCCATGCGACTTCCATGTGTTTCCATGACTAGAAACACAGCTACTTTTGTGGTGGAAGATGTCTTGTACCTGCTTTCACAAAATGTACACCAGCAAAACCAGTATGTTCCTCTCTGCTTGCTTTCTGTGCCCAGCTCATGAGACTACGTGAAGGAAAAAATAAGTAATTCTTTTAAAAATTGCCCAGTTCATTATTTTGGCAACATCTACAGAATGTGTTTGTGCTGCCCAGAGCCTCAGTGAGGTTACCTGTGACCCTGCAGCAGCTGCAGAGCACAGGCTGGCACAAGAGCGCCGCTGGCACAGGGACAATTCACCTCTGGGATGCTGGTTTTACTCCTGGAGCTGGCACCCAAAATCCACCACAGCTGAGGGGATCTCTGCACTGACTGCACTGGGAGCTGTATCAGATTTCTGCCCTATAATGATTAAGGGCTAGGCCCTACATCAGATCACGGAGTCCTTAGGACATAGGGATTCCTGTATGTATGATCCATAGAACACACAGGATTCCTGTAAGAGACTAAATAGGCTTCTCTGTTGTTTCTAAAGTACTTGACTGACAATCTGGCTGCATTTAAATCTTCTAGAGGATTTTCTGCTCTTTGATTACCTCTCTTGTTCAATCTGCAGTGCTGTTTAGGATTATTACAGTACAGTTTTTGTATCTCTCTGGATCATAGACCTCCTTACAGACTTTCCCAAATAGAGCACCTCACCCACCAGGTTGCTGAAATGAGCTTCTTCTGGGAATATTGACTAAAAGAGCAAGTCCCTGTGGGATCTGCAGCGTTTCTGCTGCTGGCAGGAACTACCCATGGGTGCACTTGTTCCTCATAGTGAGGAAATAATGTGAATTTTGACCAGGTCCTATTTCAACTCTAACATGATACATCTCTGATCTCAACCCAAAGGGCTTCTTCTAAGTTCTTAAACAACAAGTATATACTTGTAAAAATGGTTTTGATTAACCTGTGCAAGAACCTACAACTTCATCTTTCTACAGCAAATGTCAATGAAACTTTTAAGTGTGAGATGCTTGGTTCCCTAACACAAGGGAGCAGGAGGCCTTTGTCCGGATGTCAGCAAGGACAGTAAAGATGCTTACACAGTCAGGATCACTCCTCTGGTCGCTTCTACCCCGTCCTCCTGCAGATGCAATAGCTGATGTGCACAGGGGCAAGGACAGGAGCTGCTGCTGAAGTGTGTCCGTGTCCATGCAGGGATGGGAAGTGCTCTGCAGCTCGTTTCCCTGAGCAGCCTCGTCCTTCCTGCAGCCCCTTCACTCACCTTGTGCTCGTGCTGCTGCAAGGCCCAAGGACGCTGCGGGTTCCTGGAAACGGTGTTGGGGGAAACGTGGCCAGAACATGGCCCGTAACTTCGTAGGATGTATTTGTGGAGGTGGGTAGGAGACCTGTGTGCAGGTGCTCCCAAAGAACAGCTGAAATCTGCCTAGAGGAACCTCCTCAGCACCCTCGGCCCTTCCCAGCACATAAGGATTAATGAAATCTCACTTTCATTTTCCTGAAGATAGGGGATTGTGCAGCAGGATTGTATCATAGGAGGTAACCAGATGAATAGGCAGATTTTAACAAGTATTGAGGGGAAAATAAAGCTCTCTAGTCTTCAAACGAACTTCCACAGAAGACTGTAAAGGCAAAATCAATTATCTAGTCTACAATAATTAGCTTAATTAACAAGTTTTCGTGGAAGATTTTTGGTTCAAATAACTGTTTGAAGTTTATTTTCTGTTTCGGCTCTTCTGCTCTACCTGCACTTGAGGTAAGAAGTGGAACTTGCTTAAATGCCACCCCGTAGCAGTGGATCCTCAGGATATTGTTTTACATATAATTGAATTGCTGGGGTACATTAAACATTGAAACGTTTTAAGCAGGGGAAATAATTTAATGATTTGGTCTTTAAGACAGTTAATTAGGCTGGCATGTATGAAAGTGTAACAAGAACACCACCTACTGTAAAAGTGCATGTTCTACACTCCACAACACTAATTCCTTATAGCTTCACCCTGCCTGGCAAATGTTAACCCCTTTTGTGACAAATCTTTTTAGGTAAAATTTGATTTGGGGGTTGGTGATGGTGGTTCTTGTCAACGTCATCCAGAGAGTAAATCTTAAGAAATAAAACAAATCTCAATCTGTTTAAGCATCAGTAACAGTAATTTACAAAAAGGTTATCCTGGGGTCTAGGAGAAATAACAATTCATAACTATGATGGATTTCTTTTTCTAGCTGAAATGATGAGGATTTAAATAAAATTTCTGATGACATGAGCATGGTTTTTAGAAAATTGCTTGTTGGGACCCTGCTGCAGTTTTGCTAAACTGCTGGCTTGATTTATGCACCATAAGAGGACCAGTAGATGATAACATCTACTATTTAGCCGGAGGTGGCACAGGTCGTGCTGCAGGGGAAAACAGAGTGCCCCTTCCATAGCTCCTCGTTTCCGATAGGAGCCACTGCACAGATGTGCTCCCCCTCTGCAGCCAGCGCCGTGACACGGTGGCACCTTGGGGCCACCGACCTCCTCGGCTCCCAGGATGCCCCTGCTGCTCGGTTCCTCCTTGGAATCAAGGCAGGAGAGGCCCCTTGGAGAGGGCTGCAGACTCAGACCCCCTGGCGTCTCTAAAACAGTCACTGCCAGTGCCTGAAACTTGCAGCTTTCACCCAGACTTGTAACAAGCTCCGTGCATCTTCCCAGCTCAGCTTTCACTAGCAATGTGCTGGTGTTTAGTGACCCGCACAGTGTTTCACTTTTGCAATCCCAAGTCCTTGGAGATGCTTCACCCACCTATAGAAGGTGCTGCCAACCATCTCCAAGGCAGTGCAGAGCTCTGGCCTCGCACCTTGCCAGGGCAGGTACAGGAGAGCTCCCTGAGACCAAGTCCTCTGCAGAGAGGATTAGAAAAGGAAGAAGAAATATGACTGGGAAAGACAGGGAGGGAAACAAGCCGGAACAAAATCCTGACCCTCCGGGGAGCAAAGCATAAAACTGGTCCTGTTGAAGGCAATAGAAACATTGCTGTTAACTCCAGTGGCTCCAGATTTTCCCCAAAGTCACTTTCTGCTCTCACGCCCGCTGTTCAAAGCACGACAGCATTTTTTCTTCCAGTCAGAGAGCAGATTTCTTGTTTTGCAAATGACGTTCGGTGCTGACAGGGACAGGAACTTTCCTGATTAAACAAATTCCCTAATCGAGCGCGGCTGGTGCGGCTCAGCCCCCGCGCGGCGCTGCACGGGAGGCCGGCGCGTTTCAGCCGCCGTGATGGAGTGGGCAGCGCTCTGTCAGATCAATTATGTACAAGGCCCATCTCCTCTATGATTCCCTCGATTTTTTTTCCTCCTGACAGTTCACCTTGTGCCCAACCTTCTGTTCTCCCGGAGAAAAACCTGCAGACAATGGGAAACCTGCAGCCGTTTGTCCTCCCTGTGCAGCAGCACCAAGTAACTCTTTCCTGCCAGCTCCCTTGCCGCTCCCGCTGATTTATCTGCCTTGGAGCCGGGGATTTATAGCCCCTCTCGCCCTGTTTTGTTTGCTTTGGTGCTGTCATGCAAACAGCCAGCACGCTTCAGCGGGCTGGTCCCCAGCGGTGGCTGCGGCACCATTAACGTCACGGCACTTGGGGCTGTGACAGCTCTTCCCGACCGCTCCATCTCCAGCCAGCAGCGTCCGTGGGGGCTCTGGAGTTCAAACATGGCCCCTTCCCGCCCGCTTTCCCCGGCAGCCGCGCGGCCTTGCTGGGATTTAGCAGCCGTTTCATGTCCCGGTGGAGCCGCAGCTGCCGGCAGGGCCGTGTCGTTACCCCGTGCGAGCGGCCTCCACCAGCGCGAATCAATTCTGCCCCGTGGTGCTCGCAGGGAAAGGGGGCTGAAGCGCTTGAACTTGGTAAGCGAGGGCCAGCAGCGGCCTGTCCTGCCCGGGGTAATTCAAAGCAGATTTCACGCGAGTGAGGGGCTGAGTAAAAAATGAACTTGGTGTGACCACAGCTGGCGGAGAATCCCAAACACTGCAAAGTTTTCTTTCAAAATACCTTATACAAAGTTTTCTTTCAAAATACCTTATGCAGGTAGAGAGGAGTTGTTCAGTGGCTCAGGCAAAGTTTCTATTGGTCCTTCTGAGCAGAAGGAGTTAGCAGAAAGCGGGTTTAATCCCTGCGCCCTTGGTTGCGTGCGAGCAAAACCAGCGTAAGGCGCGAGCGAGCGGAGCAGCACATGCCTAGAGCTGGGGTTAGAGCCCCCAAGTACAATAAATAGAAGCAGCAACAAAGTGAAACGAAACTCGGGCAGATGTGTAACACAAATGGGAAGCAGAAGCGATGGCTATCAGGGAGCCTGGGAGCCCTCTGTAAACTTTTCAGCACGCTGTGGATGGGGAGAGCGGGGCTCCTGCGCTGCCTGCAGCGGAGCTGTCGCCGCCACCATGCAGCTTCCCAGCCAAACTGCTGGAAACAGCCGGTGTCTGCGACGTGCGTGAGGACTCGGTGCCTCGTAGTGCAAGGTAGCAGCTTCTTTGCCTTGGAGCTGCTGCAAAATACATTGAATGCAGAGGAACTCTGGAGTACTGAGCGCCTCCCGTGTGCTCGGGACACTGCAGCTAGAGATCACTCCAAGCAAGGATAAGAACACGCTCTGGGTTCACCTGCTGCCTTCTCTTCCTGACTAACTTGGTTTTCAAACCTCTTTTCTCTAGTAAGGACTATTGCCAAAGATAGGGCAGAAATTGAATTGTTTTTCTCCCTGAATCACTTAAAGTGGAGGAGAATTCAAAGTTCCAATAATATGAGTTTTCCACAGTCTTTTTCTCACTTCTCACTGTTTTCCCATTTACTTTGGTATCACCAGTCCTGCTCTTGCTTTCCCATCTCACTTCTCTCTCTCTCTGTAATGAGAATACTGATAGCAGATACATTATGTTATATAATGCATTGGGCAGGCACAACAATCTGGGATCACTGCCTTATGTAATACTGGCTAGGCACGGCAAAGTGACGGGATCCATCTACGGGCCATCATTAAATACATTAATTAAGAGACAATATTCTCCAATATAAAAAAATCTAGTTTTAATACCTATGAAATTTGCAGTAACAATATTTATAATGTACACAAGTGGCATTACATGGTGTAAAATGTTTTTTCTCTAGCCAGTTGCTTCTATTAGTGAGTCTAGTAAAATCTTTATTAAAAAAGTGTCCTAGAATGAGCAAGATTACAGCTTTAAAGATATCCTGTGTATCTTTAGCAACTAAGAATAATTACTCTTTTCTCAGTGGGAAAGGTGAGCCCTTTATCTGGACTTTGATATTTAAAGTTTAAATTAGAGCTCAGCAATGCAAGGAGGGCACCTGATGGGGCAGTGCTCTGTGTTGTTAGGGATGACAGTGACCTAGATCTTGCTTCCTACCTGGACATATTTTTGGTAAACACCTAGAAATCCTTAACCTATTCGTAAAGTTATGACCTCTGTGTTCCAGAGTGAAGAGAAGAGCAGAAAGGAAGAAACCAGCTCCAAGCTGAGCCTGGAAAAGAATAGGGATCATTTCAATTTTTCCCCTTTGTCAGCCAGTGATTTGAGGCGAATGCTTCAAACCCTGCAGACCCCCGTAACTGCAGCTCCTGGCAGCACTGCTCTCCTGCCAGGTGCACTTCTGAGGGAAGGGGCCAAATAACCTCGATTACTAGCAAATATTTCCATCTGACAGCTCACTATCAATCCGACAGCAGTGCTATGACAACACGTCTGGGGCAGATTCAACAGTATTATGTAACCCACCAACCAAACCTTTTTTGGAATGCATTAAAGGCTGCTTAAGTACAAAACCCACCCATGCAAATCTTAAAATGCAGGGAAATATTTGGCTGAGGAGAGCTTTTTGGACACCCCTTTGTGCCCACACATTACAGCAAGCGATCGCACTGAGAAACAGCCTCCACAAGAAACTCCTTTGCACTTCCAACGTACAAGAAATGCAGCACAAGCCCAAAGGCCTCTGGCAACTCCGAGCTCTGCTGGATGCCAGCAGCATCGCCTTGGGAAAGGGAAGCTCTGCTCCGGCTGCACCTCTTGAGAACAGGGAGATGAGTCCCAGGGAAAAGTCTCCCTGGACAAGTGTTCTCTTCAGGGTTATTGCAGGAGAATGACACCCAGAATCTCTTACACCACCAGTTTGTATCCACGACTGGAAACACCCGACTTGGTTTGCAGGAGAGGAATGAGGGAAGGAGGCACCCAAGGAGGGGCCACCCCTGCCCCTTTTGGAAGAGCTCTGGTAGGTTTTGGTGCCAGGAAGATGGTTGGCCCGATGGGAAGCTAAGATGTTCCTTCTAGATCTAAAGGATCTAGATCTCATTCCCTCTAGATCTAAAGGATCTTCTAAATCTTTTCTCAATGTTTCCTGAACCTCTCAGCTAGATTTCATGTCTGAATCAGCTGGTTTGAGCTTGATTTAAGCCAAGCACTCATAAGCAGAACGAAAAACCTCTTGAGAGACATGTCTTCCAGGGCAGGGGCTCTTGGCTCCTGAAGAGATGCCCCTTAGGCACCTCCTGTGCCCTTGACAGTGGTCACTTCACTTGAACGTCACCTCAGTGTCACTGGCTCTTGCTAAGCACCCCTTGACACTCTTGTCCCAAAAGAGATCTGATCCCTGGGCCACCAAGGCTAGCCTGGAAGAGCCCATTACTAACAGCACCTTTAGCACTGGAACAGGACCAAGAAAAGATCAGCCAAGTTCTGGAGATGTCAGAACGAGAGTGACAGATGACCCTTCACAGGGGACATGGATTGAGGGCCTTGCTACTATGTGTATGTACCAATTCCTCTAGTTAAAAGAGAATTTATTTGCTAAGCAGGTCAGTCCTTTCTACAACATGCAAGATGATGACAGGTTTTAAGTAACCCCATTAGGATTAGTGGAAGTACCTTGGATTTGACCTGTATAATATAAGCAGAATTTGGTCCCTTTGGTTTTAAGTGTTTCAGTAAAAGCTGCATTCCTCATTTGAAAAAAAAAAATAGTGCAATACTAAATTTCATCATTTCTTCATCCTTTGCTGTGTAAGTGAGCAAAGAAAACAGGCATTGTGCTCTTGCAGAAAGGATACTCTCTTCGGGGTTAGCAAGTGAGAACACTGTATTTCCTATACATAAAACGCAAGGTACTTGATTATCTCTGAAAATCCCTGCAATTCAGCAAGACTGTAGATTATGTGAATCTGAGGGTGACAAAAAGGGATCTTTATTCCGCATTTTCCCGGTACTCCCTCAGTATCCCGCATCTCTGATCCTCGGCACCCTGTTTTCCCTCTCCCAGGCCCCGAGACCTGCCTGATCCCTGTGTTAGTGGCCTCCCTGCCTCTGCTGCGGAGATGGGGTGTCCCACAGTGGCACCCTGAGCTGTGCGTTATCCAAGGAGAGAGGTTCAGGCAGGAGTCCTCCAGAAGGGCTGCGAGCTCGGAGGTGTGACTTACACCTGTGAAAATGTGGTAATTTGGGCTCTTGCTAAATGCGCTGCTGCTGCTGGTAGTTAAAAACTTGCCTGCTAGGCCTAATCTATGTATCTAGGCTTAGAAAGAGAAATCTTCCTGCAGGAGGCCTTTGCAGAGCTGCTGATTGTTACCTGAACAAATGGGAGAAGGTCTGAACTCCTGCATGATCACTGACCCCCAATGCCTTCCAAGCCTCCAGCCTGTCCTTCAGGGCACCGTCTGCCCCATCCCAACCTCAGCACCTGAGCTGCTCGTTACCTCATGTTTCCCAGCACATCAGTGAATGGAAGGAGACTTCACCCCTGCTTTTAGACACCCCAGCAGCTTTCATTTTCAATGGACATCCAGATTGCTGCTGTCTGAGCAAGGGGAACGGAATCAGACGAAAAGAGAGAAAAACAGAAGGAAATAATTTCATTTCTGTTTATTTCCAATAATTTTATCGTGCACTGCCCCTGTGCAGTCACACACTGCTTTCTATTACCGCGTTCCCGCTCTAGCTGTGCTCTAAGACTAAGAGGCACAGTGGCCCATGACTGGGGAGGTCAGCATTTTTTATTTCCTTTCAGCTCTCCCTAATGAAAAGCACATGCATCCAGTAAATCTTGCCTTTTCCCTTATTAAACCAGTCGATGTTCATTATTGAGGTCTGTGCCTAGCTGGGTGGGAATCAATAAGATGATCCTTTTAATCGCCTTAGTAATCAACAAGCTATTTCTTATTTCAATCTCAGCCCAGGACTCATTGAAATCCAATGATTTATCTGCATTACAAGGCGCTCACGCACACACGCACGCGCTCGCACAGAGCAGGGAGCTTTTATGGGTATAGGAGAGGGAGGGCGAGAGAGGCTCAGTTCTGTAACGCACTTTAAATGAACGTGCCAGAGAGGTGCCCCCAGTTTGATTATTTACTTCCTAGGGAGCTGAGGGCGCGTGCCTGAGGAGTCGAGGGGGAGGTAGATGACACCCGGAATGCGACGGATGGAGCTGCGGAAAACGAAGGGATTTTGTAGTGGAAGGAAAGGCCAATGGGGTCAGCATCTTTGCCCCAAGCCTCTTTCTTCATTTTCCTCTTCTCATGCCCATCTGGCCCCGTCCCTGCCTCATTTGGGAGCCGCTGCAGGACGTGCCATGTCAGGGCTCGGCCCTGCAGAGGCAGGTGATTCCTGGTGCTCGTCTTGTTTATATGCCCAAGTTTGGAGGGTCTGAACATTAAAAAAATGTTTTAATTCTCTTGCTTTCATCTTGGCTCTTCCTTAGCTTGTTTGTGTGTAAAAGCCATGGGGGCAATAAACTATAAACTGTGCGAATAGATGAAAAAATGGGCACAGGGAGCTTTTACCTTGAATTTATAAACTTTGCCTTTTGGAGGAACGAAAGAAAAAACAAGACGAAAAATGCAAGAAGGCCCAAGTGCAAGTGCAGCGAGTGGAGCCGTTGGAACATCTTTCAACCGAGCCTCCCGTTACGTAACATTGAGTGTGTTTGGGCTGCAACCCGACACGGCCCCTCTCCCCCAAACAGAGCTTTTTCTCATAAACCTCACTTAGGCACTTCTTCTCAAGTTCTTCATACGCTTTCCGCAAGAAAAAAGAAATCATTCATATCTCTCAAAGAGAGTCTCGGATTCTTCAGATATTTTCCATTATAAGCTTTTGGCACCACTATTACCCACAGATCGAGTTACTTTTCTGATCTCCCTTCTTTCATCTAGTAAAAATGGATTATTTCATTATTAGCCTGGAACCGTTACTGTTCACAGAGATCAGGTCTATGGAGGAACAATGCCTTCTCCAGTATATTTCTGAAAATCCTGCGACTGCTGGAAGGTTTCCTTTACACACTAGAACTCCTTTTTTTTGTGAGCTCGGCACAGTAGCATATTCTCTGAAAGGAAATTCCTTCGCTCGGAATTACACAAGTGCTAAAAATGGTCATTTTCAAGCAGTTTATGGAAGATCTTAGCTAGTGCTAAGCCTATTATGTTGGTATATGCAACACATTTATTATGCATCTGTATTTCCAATGTCTAGTACTCTACAGTAAAATTCTACTGTATTTTTACTGTATTTTAATGACTTAATCAACTATAATCTAATGTTGTTCCTATGTCAAGTCTACTAATGTACTTAAAGAACCCTAGTGGAAAACGGTCGGGTTGAGTCATGCTAAAATCTCCCATCCAAACAATTCCAACAATGGAAACAATTTTTGCTGTTCTGTACCCAATTCCTATTATTTCTGTTATTTCTATTTCTCCATCTCTGCTGCATGTCTGCAAGCCCACATGTTAGTCTCAATTTTGAGAGTCAGGGATATCCCTTGGAGGAAATTTTAGGCCTCACCAGGATTGCCAAGGGACTGTTCCCAAGTGGCTGCATGTCCTTTCTGGCCTCCTTTCTGTCCTTCCTTTCTCGCCATCCTTCCTTTCTTGCCCCCTCCGTGAGTTCTCAAGTGGAAACTCCCCAGGATCAGTAGCATTTTCACAGTCCAGCCAACGTGGGAACTGGGGCAGCCACATAGAGCCCGGCTGCCCTCGCTGGCTGCTCTCAGAGGGGAGCCCCTGTCCCCTGAGAAGTGGGCTAAATCCATCAATTAATCTCGCAAAGAGCACCAATAATCCGTGGCTCGTAACAACTTCCCGATGCCGGCGACGTGGACAGAAACAGAACAGATGGATGCACAGGTAAAGAGCTCCATTTCCCATCCCCAGTCCTCGGAGACTAGCTTGAATTCTTTATGTTCTCCATGTGCCTGTTAATTAAAGTGTCTTATCTATTTAGGCTCCATCAGAACATGTTTTCTACTTAATATGAGACAAACAGCTTACCTAAGTAGAATCCTGACTTCGACACTCGGTTTCACACATGAGCTAGGGCGATTTCAACATTTTTAGAATTTATTGTGTAACGACCTGCTTCCTTCTGTGCTTAATTTACCCAATGCAGTTGAAGGCATTGTTCCTTTTCATTTCCATGGTTCCTCCTCTCTCTGCATCTGCGCATGCTGTGCCCCTCCTCGACCCAACCCGTGCCAACTGAGATGAGGGGGAAGGAAAAACCCCATCGACTGCAGTTGTTTAGGTTTGATTCTGACTCGGCTTCATCTGGAATTTAGCAGGAATCCTCCGTTACGCCGGATTACCGCGCAGAGGCGAGGGCAACATCTTTGTGGGACGCAGGCTCTTGCAGCCTCTTTGTCCTCCATGGTAATGTCCCAATCAGAGTGAAGTGCTCCCAAATGTGCAAGGACTATTTAAGCTTTGTAAATGCCGTCCTCCAAAAATCACTCCACATAAATGTTTCATGTCTCTCCTCTGCGATGCACAGGCCCCAAACATTCAGCTGTGAGGGTGTTTATATTTGTGGAACTCTCTTGAACATTTGCTGTGGATTTCAAACAGCTGCTACACTGAAGCACTGGGAATAGTAAGATCATGAATATTCAGGTGAAGCCACTGGAATGAACAGCCGTTAATAGAATAAATGCCTAAACAGTTGTGTAAGGCTTATTAAGACCTATTGGGGCTGAGATAATAAATTCCCTCTTTGACATGTTGCAACTACTGTAGTTTAAACATTTTGGACCACCTCTTCAGAACTGAAAGAAAAAATTATGTTAGTTCTGTGTGATAACACAATGAAACACCTGGAAGGCTTGGCGCTTGCATTAAATTGGGCAGAGAGATTTTAACGTGCTAGCTCATCCTCGCTTAAAATCATGGCACTGTTTATTGTGATAGTTGTCAAGGTTATCCGAATTACGTAGAGTCTGGAACGAGCGCAGCTATCTCGCTGGAGAATATATTTTTATCCTATATACCCCTCAAGTTTAGAAACCACCAGCAACGTGGATGAAACTCAGCCACACAAACAGAGAAGCTAAGCAGATCATTAACAACAGCAACAAAAAGAGCTCATGCAAAATTGTCTTATCCAATGCTGGGAACCCAACGGAGTTCTGGCAAGGTGCAGGCTGCAGTCTAGCTGGAGACGTCTAAAGATGGGCAGCTCCAACGTTGACACTGGTTGCAAGGACGCCTGTTTGGCTGCAGGAGCACAAAGCACCGGCTCGTGTAGCTGTTCAGAGCATCAAGAGTGGTTGCTTGTTGCAGGAGAACTGTCTTCTCCTTTGAATTTAGCTGTCACGTTGCATTATGCTGTGCCATATTGCTCGGTTCTGGCACACCATGTCACGAAACATAAAATCCGACAGGATGCAGTGTGACTCTGGCAGGTTAAAATTTAAAGGCAAACTCAGTAATATTTGATCAGTTACCTGCTGTCAGTTCAGGTGCAGGGCACTTGATGTGCAGGGGCGCAGGGTTCCTGGCAGCCAGCTGGCCCGTGGGAAGCGCGCGGCACGGGGCGACCGCCGCGCTCGCCCAGCGGCACCGGGAGCTTCGAGGAATTAACCCATTTGGCTCCTTTGTAAGGCTGGAAGCAAATGATCTAACTCCCCTGCTATTTACCAGGCTCTATGGGTGACAAGCCGTTCTGGCTAGTTGTTTGGAGTGGAGGAATTACTTCATCCCGCTGAAATTTGTTCAGCCCCCCATTCCCCCTCAGTTTAATACCCGGCACTTTCCGAAGCAGCGATTCTGTAGGCAGAGATCAGCTTTTGGGACTGGGTTGCATGAAGGATCTCAGGTGTGTTTGCTGACTACCCTAATGTACTCTGCACACCAGATAAATCAGCTGTCTGCGTGAAGGAGAGTCAGCAGCTAGTCAGGAAGGCAGGCAGCTAGAATCCTCACGTTTCCCTCTATCCCCTTTCCTGCACTCCCATTTTTTCTGTGACCTGTTTATCAATACGAGAACCCACATCTGTTTCAGAAACTTCTGTGTCGTGGCTACATTTTGGGAGGAAAGAACAGATGGAATAAATTAATTAGTCAAACTATGCTTAAGTAGAAAGGCATTTCTTTGCATGAGTAGCCAAAGGCTACAGAGAACGAGCAAGGGGCAGGGAGAAGCGCCCCGGGACTCCTTGCTGGCTGGAGCGGCTCCCCGTGCAGGGCTTGGTGCCCATAAAGGGGCTCTGATTCGAGCTCCTATTAAGATATTCTGATCTATAGAAAGGCAACTGCTCCCTCCAGCTCAGTGAAAGAAGATGCTCCAAAACCATTTTTGGCTGCTGTTTTTGTGCAGAGCCCGTCTCGTCATGATTTCAAGGGGCTTTTCCTGTGGTATGGGAGGCACCAAGTGTCCCTGCTGCTGGGCTCCATCAGCCCAGGCTCCTGCTCCCGGCCAGCGCCCGGCTCACACGATGCACTATCATGTGTCTCCACTTTTCCAGAGCCTTAGGCAAACAGCCGTTTCATCGCCTTCCCGTCCTTCCTGCTCGGAGCACAGAACTTGCTACGCTCTGGCTCAAGGGCTGCTCTTAGCAGCTAGGCCGGGCTGCACAGCACTGCTCTATAAACCTACCACAAATTGGTTCAATTTTGGAACTTATCCTCTTGCACCACGCTGTGTGCAAGAACAAATCCCAGAGTCGTGAAGGAGATAGGGATGATCACGCTCGTGTTTCAGTAGGTTTAGCACAGTTAATTCAAGTCTAATACCATGCACTGGGCATTGACTGTAAGGCCTTTTTCTTGGAGGCTGCCACTCTACTTAATAGCAGATATTTAAACAAGATGTCTATATGGGTTTTGGTCATGTTAATATCCCCTGATATTAAAGGAGAGAAATTTGCACATTTGCATCCTTCCCAGAGAACTGAAGAAATATTTACTACTAAAACATGTAGTTCTTTATTTGACAACTTTTAGAAAATGTGTTTTACTGTTGTTTCTATTTTTGTCTTCTGTGACGGGCAGGAGGTGAAGATGGGCAGGAGTCTGGGATGGAAACAGTTATTCCAAATAACCGCAACCATCCCTGAGTCAGGAAAGACTTTGGCTAAGAGGAAGATTTAAATCTAAGCCAGATGTGGCTCATTGGTGTCTGGAACAAGAGAGATGGTCCCAATAACAGAGTAGCACCCAAGGCTGGCTCAGGAAGCAAAGGGATATCTATCAGTTAGGGGAAAACTGTGTGCGTAGCCTCCAGCCAGAGGAAATGTACTGGAACTGCAGCTGGGCAGCTCGGGAAGCAGGGAGCGGATCCTGCTGCCTGGCACAGCACCCGGGCTGCTACAAACAACACAGGGGCCGAGGAAGTTTCCTGCTTGCTGCATGGCTCCAAACGGGGGGTTCCCTGTGCCCCTGCCTGACAAAACTGGTGCAGCTCCTCGTCCTCTCAAGCAAGGAGGGGCATGTGTGATGCTGCAAATCCCCGAGGCCACATCCACACTGGCCGGTATATACGTACATATACATGCAGGGATCTATAGGCTGCTCTCCTCACACAGAACACTGGCCGCTGCCTCGCGCTGAGTAAAGCAAAGCCACCAAAATGTAATTCTGAATGGTCTTAACTCTGCCCCACTATTGGCAGGGTCACTGACAAACGACAGAGCAAAGCCGCAAGTGAGAGAAAGAAGAAAATATTTTTGGAAGGACCTTCTATAGAGTTGCCTTCTTTCATCTAGTAGCTTTGTGAATGAGCTAAAATTTGCCCCTTAAAGTCACTGTATTTGTCATTTTTTTTTTGCTACAGTTACAAGGAGAGAGAAGGCAGGAAAGCAAGCAAAGAAAGGGCTTGAATTTGTGGTTATCTTGCAGTAAGTCTGGACACTAAGAAGGGAATAAATGTCACAATACAGAAAGCACTAGGTTTATGGAAAAAAATGCTTTGTGAGCTTTTTTCTCATCAAGATTGGTGGAATAAATGAAAACAAGAAATCACAAGAGGTCTGCTTAGAACATCAAAAGATCAAAGAAACAACATTTAGGTTGTAATAACCATTAATAGATAATAAACTCAATATTTTTGGTAAATAATGCAAACACAAGCTGAGAAACCCCGGGCTCTCAGTTCCCCTTAGCTCATCCTAGTCGCCTAGACTCTAGCAATATTAAAGCCTCATTGTTCCCATCACGGGGCTGCAGCAGCACTTTGTTCTCAGCGAGGTGATGGAGAGCGACCACAGCAGGGCTGAGCTGCAGCTGGTGCTGCCCAAGTTGTCCTCATGCTCAGAACATCTCAAAGCCTTCGGACACCAGGGCTAAAACATCAGCAAGATCTCATTGTAAAATACAGGTTAAAAATGGATTTCAATCTTTTTGACCTTACTGGCTGTTAAAGCTTTTCCTTTAACAGGAAGAGGTAGTGGCAGGAAGAGGCATCTGGAGGTGCAGATCCAGCCTGGGGAATTTAAGTTTATGGATGTTAGAGCTGCTCTGCCAGTTGCCTTTCATGGATTTATAAAAAATAGTCCAAGAACCTTTGGGAGCTTTCATCTCAGTCTTAAAACCACCACTGTGTAATTTTAGGATGGGTTGTAGTTATTAGATTAGCAATAGTATTAACTCATTTCTTAGTTGTGAGTCTGAATCCAGCCCAGACAACTGCCCCTCTCCCAGAGTTTCCCATTGCCACCTAGGTGGAGTCACCTCCACGTCGTGATGATGGAGGAATCAGCACAAGTTACTGCCCAACCTCGGGCAGCCGCTCTTGCAGATACTGCCATTGCTTGAATTCATTGTAAATATAGAGATTTGAGTAGCTTGTTACTGTCAGTGTCCCTCGAGCACCCGTACTAATGTGCGAGTCTTGCTCTGGTGCTATATTGTGAGCTACCACAAAGCCAGCCTGCAGCTCAAAGAACTGCGCGCTGAAAATATAAACAAATACATTTCAAATATTCCCCCCTAATCACATAAGCCTGGCTGTTCTGCCTTTCTCTCGTGCAGGGCTATCCTTGCTAGTGATCTGGATTCCATGGATACCACAACTCCAACTTTCCGCCTTTAATGCTTGCACTGTAAAAAAGCGCTGTTGAAATATTCATGCTGACCTTAGAAAGCTATCCACTTGGCCATCTGGAGGACTCCCATATCCCATCCCAGAGTATTTTATTTTGAAGGATATATTCTGATCACACTGACTAGGCTAAATAGACTATTGGTCCATTTGTTTTGTAACTGCCATTTAGTTACCTCTCGGTGTGTCAGCTCAATTTATCAGAGTGGAGGTGAATGAATTCTCCAATAAAAATATAGATAAGTATGATCGAGTGTTGAGGGTAGTTAAGAGGCTACTCGTTCCTGCAGTGGTTGCAGGGGTTGGAAATGCCCTTGTCTGCAGCCCATAACCTTGCGCTTGGCAATGCGCATGAAAATTCAAAGCAAAGCGCTGCTAGGTCAGCGCGAGGGCCGGCCTCGTGCTCCAGGGAAGTGGGAGCCGCCTGGGGCGGCAGCGGTGCCGCTGGGCCCGTGCCGGGGCGCAGGGACAGCGCATGGAGAGGGGGGCACGCGGCTCATGTGCAGTGGGGAAGAGAAGGAGGAGGAGGAGAAACCATTAGGAGGGGCCGGGTGCCCTGTAGTGCTCGCTGGATATGGGCATGGAGATTGGCCCTGGCTTGCTGCCCACATTCCCAATGGCCAACATGGAGTAAAGGGCTGTCCCGTGGCCACCACGGCGCTCCCAAGGCCATTCCCATGTCCAGGGCACTGCAGAGCCACCAAAACCCACCCCGCCATCTGCCACCCGGCCTCTTGCTCCCGCCGTTCTCTGCAGCATTACTAACCTAGGGTCAGGTGAATCGTTATCAGCTCTGCTTATTTGGGCCTTTTCTGCACGGTTTGGGCGTGGGGGCAGCGGTGATAGAGCTTTTTGGCTGACATATTTATATTAGGAAGGAGGGTGGAGGAAGGGGGTGTATGTCCATGGTCACGCTGACTTTTCCAAGCTGCTCAGGAGGAAAATGCAGGCTTAATTGGCATTCCAACTGCATCCCTGGCTCCTATCTCACAGCGAGGCTTGAATAGCTTGTAGTGTATACAAACCTGGCAAGAACTCCGAGCGGGCCTGACAAGAGTTAGGAAACACTGTTTAATTCTTCTATTTCATTTTACTTTCCTTTTCTTGGTCTTGGAGAGGATTTTATTATTTGCTGCCTGATCATTTTCCCCGTGATTCATGTGCTTTCAGGAAATAGTAATTGACAAAAATAAAGCACTTGGGCTGTTATTTAGTGAGCTCCAGCGAGATGCACGCAGCCCTGCTTAAGGATCTATGCCCTCCCTGCTGCATTTGTTTTAAGCTTCCAGCCTCCTCTAGACAGCTTTTTTCTCCTGCGCAGGCACAAAAGCACTTTAGTCAGCACAATTTTGGAGGTAGAACAAAACCCCTGTAATAGCATATCTCACGCTGCTATCAATTTTCCACCGGTGGAACACTTGGGTACATGAAGTCCTTTGTCTATTTTGAGAAGGCAGCTTCGGGGACATTATAGGAGCAAGTCCAACATTATAGCTGCTCCACACTGTTTTGAATTGTAACTTTGAAAAAAAAAACAAAAAACAAAAAAGAGAGAAAAAGAAGGATCTCTTGGAATGAGGCCAGGGCATAATGATTTCAATTCCGAAGAAATCCGACAACCAATTACACTAAATTCAACATTTTCATGTACTATAAGTTTAAAACCTTGCCTAATCAAATAGGGAAACCCTTTTCCCCATTATGCTATGGTTTTAGTTACCGGTAGGCCTCTGAAAATCTGGTTTGGTTTAAAAAGAAACCCTGAAAGGTTATATTTATTATATGTACGAAAAAGGGTTGAATCACATAATTATACATTTTAGGATACTAAAGCAATGCAAAGGAGACTAATCATGATCCCAAATTCAATTTTCAAACCTTTAATTGATCCCATCCCAAAGGTAACATTCTAGCTTAATTGCCATACTGAAATGGTTGCAATTACGTAAAATAAAACTATTCATTGGTAACTGGAAAAAGTCTCCTCATTAAGCAGATGACGGCCAGCCTTGCAAACAGTTGATTGCAAAAGGATGCAACCACTTTGCTTGTATTTCCTATTGGGGTTGAACCTCCTCCGTTCCCGTATGTGGAGCGGGCCCCGAGCCACCCCGCGCACCAGGGCTGCCGGCAGCGCCAGGCGCTCGCGGCCCTGCGCCCTCTGGGGCAAAGCTCTATCCAAAGGGCAGCTGTGGGGAAGGAGGAGGGAAAAGGCTGGAAGGCGAAAAGGCGGGAAGGGAAAACAGCCTCAGGGCACATCCGTGGGACGGATGGACATCGGAGAGTGAGGCAGCCTGAGTTGTCCACAAGGTGCTGCTTGAGAAGGGAGATAGATCCTCTGCTTGGGGTTTGAATGCTGCTTTGAGGAAACTCTGGAAATAACTGAAATAAAGGTTGGCTTTTGTGACAGCCTTGTGGAAAGTTAAAAAACTCCTAACGAGGAGAGCAAAACAGAAGGGTGCAGCCATCTGAATGATAAGAACATAAAGATTTTCTATATTCTGCAGCAGCAGCATGACTTTGACAAAGATGATGACTAGGAGCACAGGGAGAACGTTATCCCCAGCTAAAATTGGAAGCTGCACTGTGGGCTACGCATGGGTAGATCAAATTCAGAAGTGTCACACAAGGTGGGACTAGGCAGGCAGGTGTCTTTCCCCTTATTTGCTTGGAATCCAAAATAAAAGCACAGGAAACTTGTGGTGCTCTAGAGGTGACACTGGATGTTGACGAAGCAAGGAGACCGGCAGGGTTTTTATTGCTACAAAGAGATCCGGAGCCCCTCTCGATCTGACAGCAACACGTGTGGCACCTGGAACATTGTCTCAATGGATGCAGATACCACATGAACGGTTACAAGGTGCCTATTCATTATTATCACTATTATTATTCCATTATCCCATTTCCATAAGATATAACTTTCTAGCAGAGAAAAGTGTGTCCATGAGGTGGTTGCTAGAATCAGGGAGGAGGAAGATGGCAGGGGATGGCTACCACAAACTACGCAGAGTCAAGAAGAGCCCCTCTGCTTTTCTTTGATCCCATCTCAAGACCGGCTGTCTTTCCAGGAGTTAGCCTTCAGTTGGACACAAATCACTCTCCTCTGCTTGGGAAGCAGTGGGGGAATGTCTAGGGCCTGTGGCAGAGAGCAGGCCAGACTACCTGGTGGGAAGCTCTGGCCTTCAATGTCTGAAGGAATGTCTTTCAAGTACCTCTCCAAGTAAGTTCCACCGTGGAAAGGGCCCCCTGCTACAACCTGGAAGGTTTCCACAGTGTCACCACCTGTTTGGACGTAGGTGTGCAGCCCTTTGTACCTGGGACTGTATAAACTCAGGATGGTCCCTATCCCAAAGAGCTCCTGTTGTCTGGACAAAAGATGTGATACAAACAGATGGGAAGCAAAAGGTAAGACTGCAATGCTTCTGTATTTAATAAACACTGACTGCAGCCTCCCAGCTGCAGCTTCTCAGTGAAGTTCTTGTATTTGTTGATTAACCACTACTTTGTTTCTGTATCAGCAAGTTTCAAAATTCAGAACAGGTTGTTGGTTGATATATATATCAACACACACATACATGTACACACAGAGACATACATACATATCTACATATAGATATATCCATATAACTATCCACGTGACATTTGCTTACTGTGGTGCAGAAAATCGATCCATTAAATATCTTGGAGACGTAATTAAGAACACTGAACACACAACGATCTTGATGTTCTAGGGAGTAGGAACGACCCATTCTTTTGTTGCCTATGCAAATAATCCATAATTGTCAATCTGCATGGGTAAGAATAGAAAGGTTGAGACTTTCTGTGCAAAATTTTTAGCCTTTAATAGTTAATGAAGTCTATTCAAAGAAGAGCACAAAGGCAGCTATTTGATGGCAGGTTACCACGGTGTGCTCTGTCACAGCTCTATGTGACCTCTCACTCACTGCCTGCCTGGTGAAGCGATGTAGGTCTCAGCAAATGTGGGTTACTCAGCAGATCTGAGGTTCCCACTTCCTTTAACAGGGGGACGCCGCTGCCCAAGCCATGCAGACACGGGCTGAGCATCGTCTCTATCTGCGTCTAAACCTCCGAGCCCTCGGACTGCAGTGACACGTGGAGAGGAATAAACACCTACTTGGACATGGAACAAGGACATCTCAATAGCCAGCATTGAAACCATATATATATATACATACATACCAAATATATAGATAATCTGCTGGATGAATGGCTATTTGTTCACTTAATCGATAAAGAAATCAGTCTTTCTGAGCACACAGTGTTTACAGTAAGGAGGGCATGTACATAAAGATGAAAATCTCCCAAGTACTTGAGCACAACTGTGGAAACGCAACCTGGGCATCATTGTGCTGATAAGA
This sequence comes from Nothura maculosa, assembly GCA_032353885.1. Classification (NCBI taxonomy): domain Eukaryota; kingdom Metazoa; phylum Chordata; class Aves; order Tinamiformes; family Tinamidae; genus Nothura; species Nothura maculosa. The sequence continues at coordinate 103,421 of JAUBOD010000278.1, read as the reverse complement.
GTTTAAACAGTAATTCAGACAGAAATCACTGCTAATCCAACAAACATTCACTAGCTACACTCTCTTCGTCTGGCAAAATTTCTAAGGCTGATTTGCTTTTATCCATACCTTGTTCCATCAAACCTTACTCTTAGTTTTGC
>JAUBOD010000278.1:82258-93688 GCA_032353885.1 Nothura maculosa | reverse complement strand
TGCAGCGGGGCACAGCCGGCTCCACAATGCCAAGGGGCCCGGGCACTCCGGGAAAGAAAATCCTCTGAGATGAAATCCATGGAAGAAAATTAGCTCTGTTGTGAGAAAGGTGCTTCAGAACTCACCACACCGGGGCCTCCACGAGCTCTTCCCTGCACAAACCCAGCGTGCCGAGGTGCTAACTCATCACTCCCTTGCCCTAAAAGCTGGTGAGCAATTGAATACAAGGGGTTATTTTGAGATGATGGTATTAGAGGATGGAGCTACTAGTTCTCTACCTTTTCATACATAATCCTGTTAGAGGGTAACATGATTTGAGGACAGTCCATTTGAATGGACAATCTCCTTGTCTGGCAGCAGTCTGTAAGAGCTTCTGAACTCCTATCACGCAAAGAAAATGGGAAAATCTTAACTTTCTGTTACAAGTGCTGAGCTGTGTTTTGGCAGATCTCACCAGTACATTGCATAGTGTCTATATCATTTACTGCTATTCTGAGATTAACTGAGTTAATGCAAATTTGCACAAAGAGTCACCACCCAAAGAAGTTCCAGCTACAGTTCCAGCTACATTACCTCTATATTGGCACACTGGTTTAACACACCAGACCCGCTCAGACCACTGCAGTGCCTGCTGCTGCTCCCACTAGCTCTATTTTTGTGACATCCACACAGGGCAGTGACAGGTTCTCTCTCATGTTTTAAGCATCAGTGGAAAATGAGGCACAAACAGACTTTGTGATGTCCCCAAAGCACCTGAGAAAGGCAAAGACTGAACTCACATGACCCAGATCAGTGGCAAAAAATACCTGTCTCCCAAGTCTTCTCATCCCTCATTCCCACAGAAGCTAGGAAGGTGTTTGATCAAGACAGATTTGATTGTATACCTTTTATAGTTTAGATTTAGTCTATAGAGCACTTCCAGAACCTTTACCTGACAAATACAGTATAAATGATCACTCCTGTCTTTGGTAATGTGGGATGGGGAGCAAAGGAGTGTGCAGGAAACACTGAAACACAGCAAAACTCAAGAATCAGGATATTCACTTATTGACCCGTAATGATCTGCCACAGAAACAGCAGCCTTTCATGTTATACTATGGCATTTCAACCCTGACAACTCCCTGCTCATTCTCACCTCTGCTTTCCAAAACACACTTCTTGGTTCCCTACAAAGCAAAGCACTTCCCCACACAGGAAAAAAAATTAAAAAACCCCAAATCTTATTATTTTTTCAGTATCTGTGAACAAATTGTTTGCTGAAGATTCTTCATTCTGGCAAGGTCAAAATCTATGTGTGCAAATGATTTTAATTCAATGATAATATATTCATGTCCTGTCTGGGGAATTTCACTGATATTTTCTGGAATAAAGCAGAAAGTAAATCTGCCCCTTCAGTTTATGTTTCAAGCCATTCCCGCCTATTTAAATGTTCCTTCAAAGGAGAGACAGCTCATTTCCTTAAGAAACTGTATCCCTCCTCTGAATGTTATTTCTCACTGTACGTAAGTAATGGGAGATTTCCTATTTTTTGCCCACGTCTACCCCATAGATTTAATATGTAAACTGGGAATGTGCAGAATATATTGCTTGGCACAAGCCAGCGAAGTTTCACCTGTGAGAACACAGTATGAATTCAACCTTTGGCTGCCTGAACGAAACCACAGAGAGAACCTACGCTTAAGTGATATAAAGTTCATAGATTAGACCCAAGCCCACAAAACCAAACTGGCTGAGTAGAGTTTTGGTTTGTGGTGCTCGTTGACCCCGGGACTTGATCTCACCTTAGGTGCTATGAAGGACATTGTGCCCGTCCTGAGGAGCTAATTGCCTCGTCCTGGAGCCACGATGCCCCTTGGGTGGAGGAGGAGGCCTCCAATGGCTCCTGGCCTTAGCCCCTGACTTGCTCTCTTCCTGGTGATCAGGTCCATTCCTGCTCCTGTAGTTCGACGCCTCCTCCTCCAGAGCCACTTGGAGAATCACGGCTCTACTGGGTTCCTTCCCGCTCCCTAAGGGCTGGGAGATGGGAAGGGACACAGCACTCTGCTTGCTACAGGCCAAGGGCTCCCAGCACGTGCAAGAGGATATGGAGGCAGAGTCTGGAATCACAAGACTGAGTGGTACATGACCTATTTCATGGAGAAGGCAGAGAAAAAGTGATTAACGCTCTAGAAAACAGTGTGAAGTCCAGCAGGAGAGTACAATCATTTCCACACTTCATGACAAACTTTTTGTTTGTTTGTTTTAGAATCCTATTTAAATGTCCTGTTAACCCTAAGGAACAAAGCACCTGCTATTGCTGCATCTCCTCCATCCTGACTCTCTAGGAGTCACTTCCATATCGTCCGTGATACACTGAATGTTATGGAAACCTCAGTGTATCTCAGCTTCAGAAGAGAGGAGTGAAATTTATACCACACTTTTCCCTATCAATTTTACACGTTTCTGTGAGCTTTGAGAGGTGGTAAGTTTTATTCCTCCTTCACATGTGATTTTCATTTTCCTTTTATTTTATTTTATTTTATTTTATTTTATTTTATTTTATTTTATTTTATTTTATTTTATTTTATTTTATTTTATTTTTATTTTGGTCCTTGGGTCCTTTGGTCCTCCTCTCCATGAACCACTTTGGATTCTAGATGATTCAAATCTTCGGTCATTATTTTCTCTGTGTCACAACTCTTAATTCATTTAAAATGTGAGGCAAGTCCTCTTGCTCTGAACACTCCAACCCAACTGCTAGGACAGCAGACTGAGAGTCAAAGTCCTGATTAACTTCAAGTCTTTTGCAGGCTTCCACAGTGAACACAAAGTGCTGTGAAATCTTTTCCAGCAGGGTACTGGAGGGAGGAAAAGAGCTGGCTGTAAGTTTCGGAATTATTCTTTGCATAAACCATTCACATACTTATCACTTGGGACAAGTGAAGGGCCAAAGACATGCCAAGCAATTACACAGCTCCACAGGTTCATGCACAAGATATTCCACATCACGTTGGCTCTAATCTACCCTCACTACATTGGCACTAATTGCACCTGTGTCAGATGGCGGCAGAGAAAACAACTTTTCTGGGAGACTAAATCCATGGCAGCGGCGGCCAAGCCATGTCCCTGCTTTGGAAATCTGATTATCAACAGTGGCAATTTTCTGTAGAAAGGGGAAAAACAGTTCCCCAAACTCGGGCTCTGCTTTCAGCTCTGGATTGATACTGCCACTTGTGACAGCGCCCGCAGCACCAAGATGCAGCACCAAAGCCGGCTGGGGAGAGCAGCAGAGCTGCCCACAGCTTCCAGGGGATTTGCATGGGATAATGCTCAGTCCTAATTCCGACCTCATCCAGCTCTTTGTGTCCTGATGGGAAATGATTTCTAAAGAGGTTTATGTTTTCCCTCACTACTCATTTGGGTTGAGGGAAGCAGATGGACTTTTTTCCCTGCTCAACTAGGAAGATAAAGGAGCCATCCTCCTCAAACGACTGAAGTTCAAGGCAAGAAGGACTTTGGCAAGGCAGGAGAAGGCAGAACCATCATTTATCTTGCACAGGCAGTTTGCAGATGTTTAAAGGTCTGCTGAAGGGTTCAGGTGCTGAGGGACCCGAGGCCTGACCTGCTACAGGCTGGTGCTCAATCTCGCACAAAGCAGTTGACCCCTTTCTCAGCTGTCGGCACTTCCCTGCCAAGCAGAGGGGGCTCCTTTTGCCATTTGCCACTAGGTGATTGGGAGTCTTCAGCCTTGCAGATCCAAGAAAACATGCCTGGGAAAATAGGACTCACAGGAAAGGACAGAGCAAGACAGATGGGCCTGTTCTGAAGGGATTCTGACGCCCCCAAACGCAATACTGAGCAATAGATAGGTAAGGATTTGTTGGAACACCTTGATTTTGACTGATTTTTGATTGAGTATAACAATAAGATGGGAAACACAGTCAGGGGCCTGGGCTGAAATGCATTTTGCCATGACTTGCCAGAAGCTGGCAGACCAAGTGGGAGACGTTAAAGGCTGCCTCGCCGTTGAAGCACATCTGTCCGGCTGCCATCACTGCAGGACCTCCACAGGATTAAAAGGTCCAACAACCTTTAAAGAATATCACCATGTGCCTAGCAACTTACCTGGTTTTCTGTTAAGCCATCACTGGTAGGACAGAACAGCCCCTTCACTTTAATGCAATGTGTCTGAACATCACAGCCTTGGAGACCTCCTGCAACCACGGACTCTTACTGCTGAGGCAGAAGCCCTTGAAAACTGAGGTTCCTGCTGGAAGAGGCTGCAAAGACTTAGAATAATGATGTGAACAAGGCTGTTCTCAAAACTGTCCAGTGTGACCACGCGGTCCCCCAGGACTTGCTGGTAGCCGCTTGCCGCTATTTGCTTGCCCCGGGAGGACGGGTAGGTAGTTCCGAACCGCATCCCCCTCTCCGGATAACAGCGTGTTTTGTGCTGCTGCTTCTGCTCGGCGGCATGTCTGCCAAACGCTGCAGGTGCTGAAAAACAAAGGTGAAAGCACCCATATGGTGCTTTCCTATCACAAAACCAACTCGCAGAATCCAAAGCCCAAAAGGACCTGTTTTTTCCTTCCCTCATAGGAAAACATAACAGGGAATCTGTGGAATTACACCCAAGTGCCAAGGCCCATGAAAGGATTTATTGTGAATCTCTTTTACAAGATTTGTTACTTGGTAGAGATGGGTCCTCTGGGATTCCTCTTCATGATATTGCTAATCCCGCGTATTCAAAATTCATGATGCAGATTCCCCAGAACACCGCGATAACTCTTATAAACACAGTGCAGGCACTGGAGTTTTTGCTTAGCTTGCTGTTGCATCCTTTTTCAGATCTCAAAATTCATGCACACATCCTGCATTTGCAGTGGCTTTTTGGAGGCACGAGACCCAGAACCTCACTTTAATTTGACTTGTAGGCACGGTGCATCCGTGGCAAACCCTGAGTAATATTCCTGTACAGTCTGCGGGGTTCCAGGGCTTTTCTTGGGATCAAGCTTGACAGTACTGAGGAGATGAGGGTTATGGAAGGGGTGTCTGGGTGTCTGCATGGGAGTGTGTGTGAATGAGCACCAGCTCCACACGAGTGCCTGGAAGATGATTCGAGTTCCCAGACAGGAACATGCAGCTGAGCTGGCCACAACGCGACCTCCCCGCCCCGGGCACAAATACCTTCATTTCCTAAGTCTGCCAATATCCTATTCTCTGATACCCTTAATATTTAGAGCGACAACATACACAGGCCTTCCAAATAGGTACTTGACAGAGGCAAAATGAATAGGCAAGGGAGAAAGGAGCTTTCAGCTTTAAGCAATACTTTAACACCCCTAAAAAATACAAAGTGGGAGCTTTCATTCTAAAATTTTATTGTATAATTTTCTCTGCTATTTCTGGATAGGCTTAATTTGATTTGGTTTATTTAAGAAAAAAAAAAGCAAAACCACAGAAGTTAAACGATGCACTGTTTAGATCAGATCAGTAAAAAACCATTTTTATGAGGTTACCTCCCAAAAACCTGCCAATGCATTTTGAAATGGTCCTTTTCCTGCCTTGTGCTCTGTCCTTGAGGGGCACCCACGGGCCCGGGGGCTGCATCGCGCGGCCCAACTCGCGCAGGCTCGAGCGGAGCGGCCGCCCTCGCCGCTCCCTGGCACGGGGAAGGAAAGAGGCGATTCGGAAGCAAAGGTGAGTCAAGGAAAAAATATGTCCAAGAAGCCGAGGCAGCCCAGACAAGCAGTCAGATGCCAAAACATGTGACAGACCCAGAGGCAACTCCAAAACAACCAAACCAACTGCCTGTGGAGTCTGCCAAGGAGCCAGATGCTCCTGCTTAAAAATATCTTCCGCTGCCGTGGCATCTGCATTTTCTGCCCGCCACCGAAACAGGAGCCGGGGGGGAAACGGGAGCGCGGGACGGGAGTCGAGCTTGGCGGGGGAGCAACTAATAATATTTTCGTCATTTTAATTCTGAGGACTCTGATCATTCATTTGCAGTTTGTCACCATGTCAGTGGAGAGCAAAACAGAGCCCCGCAGAGCCCCGGGCGCAGGCTGGGAAGGGAGCGGAGCCGGAGCTGCGGCCGGAGGGAAGGAGGGCCGGGAACGGCCCGTGTCCCCACGCTGCCCTGTGTGAACACAAGGGTTTCACACATCCCCAAGCCAGGCAGGGAGCCCATGCGGGCACGGGTTGTCACTGTAGCTGTTGTTAAAGCCATTAAATAAACACCTATTTTGAAAACTTTATAGAATTCCATGAGAAAGGGTTGGGCAAGAGCACAGTTGCAAAGGAGCGAAACTACAACCTTGGCTGCGGGAAGGGCTGCGATGGCCAAACTCTGGTTTCCTCCTGCCTCTCTTTCTTGCATGGAGATTTCCAAAGCGGATCAGAAATTAAACGGCCCAACATTTGTGCTTGTGCTTCTGGCTCCCTGTGTGGGGTCAGGAACCCTGGGGTCTCTTGCATGTCTCCGGACAGGATTATGGACTAGGAAGCTTCAGGGACAGCTCAGACTGCCAGACCCCAAAACAAGACACCTGGTGTAGAAGGAAAGACAAACCAGGAACGGTCGCTGTCCTGGAAGGAGGAATTGGTGCTGCAAGGCAGGCAGAACCAGGACATGACTCCCAGCTCCCGCAAAGCTCCCTGCAGCACACGGCAGGGCTCGGCTCCCGTGGCAATTCCTGCCTCCCGAGTCCTTGTGCTGCACCCAGGGGCTGCACCTCAGACCCAACACAGGGACCAGAAACAGAACACGCGGCGGGAGCCAAGCCGGGTAACTGGGAGCCGTGCGGGAGCATCGCGGGCGCCGAGCGCTTCGTGGGAGCCGGCCCGAGCCGAGCAGAATCCTGCGTGGCTGCACAAACTGACTGATAGCAAAGGAGTTTCTAGTCCCCCTCATGGCACGCACAAATGTCTGTTAAAGACATAAATATTTAAAAACAACAGCTAGACTAAGAGGGTTAGCTTTCATTTCATCTAATTTGGCAAGCATTAGATACACCCACCAGAAATCATTTTATTTTGTGTAATTTAATAGCAAATCTATTGTAGCATTGCAATTTCTGACATACCGAAACAAATCAATGTGGCCTTTTTTTTAGGTTCCAAATTAATATAAGGCTGTATTTCAAATGTTAGATGGAGACCGGCGAAGATTAAAACATTTCTGTGCTCTTTTTTCTTGTTTTCATCCTCTGCTGCAATTTTTATTTGCTTCTATATTACAGGGAGACTTTGATCCTTGTTCAAATACCACCGATTTTTTACTTCCCTCCTGTTTGATCTGACTCTCAGGTGAGAAATATTGGCAAAACTTGTTAGAATTACACCTGCCAGTTGTAGCACGGAGGAGAGCTCAGAGAGGGGCTCTGTGAGCTGCACCACGGCCACCCTTTGGTCCTGACACATCAGATAATACTCCCACAGAAATCAATCTGAGATTTTAATTTATGAAGCCCTCTCTCCTTTTTCCCCCTTTCCTTAAAGGGCTGGATGGAGACATGGAGGAAGGGGAGAGCTAATGTTAAATAACACAGGGTGCGCCCGGTCGCGGCTGACCTTCACAAGATGGGTTTGCAATTTTGAGTGGATTAGAGGAAACTAATGTTGGCTTTGAAATAAGCTTTTGGATAAAGCTTGGAAAACTCTAATCATTACAAATCCGCTGCTTAAGAGAACAATTCTGCAGAGCACACTGCAGCTTTAAAGCAGACACGTCTTATTTCTTTCCTCCTCTCAACAAGCTTATTTTGCTTCCGCTTACTCCAGCCTTCTTATAGGAGCCGGGCAACTGCTTTTATTTTGTGCCCTGCCTTTGCATTTAAGGGAGCCTATTGTGCAGGGGATCACGCTGCCCTCACGGTGCCTTCTGCATCCAGTTTAGGACTCATAGAGTTAATAGGCTGGGGAAGAGAGAGTGAAAAAAAAAACCCACTTGCATTAAGCCTGAAGCCTGTCACCTTTTCTTGGCAATTACACTGCTAATGGCTGGGTCCCAAGCAAAGTGGCAAAGAATATCTCTTCTCACGTTCCCAACTCACAGTGCATTCCCAAATACCAGATGGTGTTTTTGGAATCCATTTCACTATGTTTGATATGACAATACTTTTGTATAATGTTAAATTATATATAACGATTTCAAATAGCCGATATCAGAACAAGGCAAGAAATGGAATATTAGATGCAAGGAGGAAAGAGAGAAACTGAAGACTGGCGGTTCTCATCTCCTCCTATTGTATCGTGGCTCTCTCAGATTTTTCTGTAATTTGAACAAAAGAGGAAATAAAAGTGGTTCAACAGACGAGCTCTCGCAATGAAACCATACAGAACTCGTGTTGTTTCCCTCCTAGATTTTGGTGTACATCTCAGGAAGCCTGCCAGCTCTACAGGAGGCATGTGCAGGATCATAAATAGTGCAGAAAAAGAGGGAAAAAAGGAAAGGGAAAAACAGACATGAATAATCAAGTTCCAACATTTTCCTTACAGATTTTTTTTCTTTTTCTTCTGCTTGGGGAAAATCAAGGCCCAGCAGAAATTCAGCAGGGTGAGTTGGTTTCTCCCCACTGGCTTCAGCGGAGCAGAGCCAGGCATATGCATTTGGCCCGGGATATTTGGGTGAAAGTAACTGGATCCATGCAGTGAGTCCTCTGTACACCTTACTAAAGGTGAACCCAATCCCACCTGCACCAAGCGAGTTATTCCAGTTTCATGCTAACACGGATGGATTTACAGGAATTGGAAAATATTCATTGGAAACAGGCTGTGGATTTAGCTTTGATCCAGTTGCTCTCATATCCCACCGCGGTACCAAGCTCCTTGGCTGCTCCTCGTGGTGCCACCAGGACTTGAGCACTATGAGGGACAAGTACTTTCAGCCCACCGCACATCTTACAAGCACTTTCAGTAATAAAGTGCAGTATTGGGGGAAAAAACCCTCAGCATCACTTCGATATCCCAGAGATATTGATATCCCACCTGATTCCAAGGGAGGTTTCACTCACACGGCCTTGCACAAGAGACACCCCCCATCACTACTTACTTTTTACGCAGCAAAATAACCATTTTCCCTCTCCATTACTGCCACGGCCAGCACCCCGCAAAGCTCACCAAGCCCTAAAAGGCTCATCCAGCTCCAGTGACTACTACATAATTAACAATAACTTGTAGTAATGCAATTGAAGAGTCTTTTTAATGGGCAGGGATGGCAGAATGTATAGGCCATCTTTCTTTGTCATGGCAGCAAAGGGCCCCATGCGGAGCTGCTGGTTGCTGAGCGATGCTTTGTAGTCCGCAGCAGACAGTTGCGCAGTACCAGCTGCATTGGCAGGTAGCCGACGTGCTCGCGACGGCTGCCAAGCCCCCTACACAAAGGCAGCAGTGCCACAGAGAAAGGGACCTTTGCATGCGGGGACCTCTGACCCCGGAGCCAGCATGGATCCCATATTCATCAATTCCACACAATTGCATCTTTCATTCCACCACAAACTATGATTAGAAAGGGCCCATTTGTGGTAGTGATTGTTAGTTTACAGTTCCCAGAGATTGGATTATTTAATCTTTAGTTCTGTTGGCAGCAATATTTTCCCTAACCTTTTGTAATGGCATGCCAGTGATAATCTAACATATGTATATAGGGAGATACACACATGCACGTGGGCACCTCCCCTCCCTACCAAAATTGCTCAAATACATAAGGACGAAGAGGAAAGAAAAAACCCACAGGGCTCCAGAATCCTTTGGGGCTGCTAGTCCCGGCCTCACGCAGATCTGCAGAAAGAGCCTGGAAGCTGCCGGGCACTCGCTGCGCGGGAACCTCTCCCCTTCCAGCCACAAACTTTCCAAGAGTTCTTTGGCTTTGGTAGCAGAGCTTTTGCTTTAGCCAAACGAGCAGCATCAGATGCATTATTTTCAGATAGCAGCAGTTTTCATGCCATTTAGCTCCAAGTTTCTATACTACTTCTTAATACTTCAAGCAATACTGACAGCTTGCACTACGTGCAGAAGCAAGGGGAATATTAGGCAGGCGCTGAAGGGACTCCTGGGAAAACAGCCATTGACAGGGAAAGGGGGGACGGGCGGATGGGAAACGCATAGACGGAAAGCAGCAGGGATGCGGCTAGGCCCGGCTCCGACTCCTGCTCTCCCATGTGCTTAGCCTGGATAGCAGGAGTCCCGCAGAAGCCCTGGCAGAGCTCCAGGGTGCCCATGGCCGGCAGCAGGGGCACGAGCGGGACCCGGGCGAGCGGCTCTGGAAGAGCAGGCGCAGCCACAGCCGCCCCCGGTGCTTCCGAGATGCGGCTCCACCACCGTGCAGGGAAGAGCAAGGAAAATCCACGGGAAAAAGGGCAAAAACTCCAGCTGAAACACATGGGCAACCAACATCTGCAGGAAGTGGAAGAGAGTGGAAATAAAAGGGAAAAAAACCTCTGTAAAACTTTCATGAAAATGTTTTTTCTTTGGTGGGGGGATCTGCTGCTGCGATCGCACCTCCGAGATGCCAGTGAGAAGGCGGAAGCACCTGAGGAGCAGCCGTCCTGCACTGCCCCTGACTTCTGGCTCGCACGCGAGACCGTCTGTTCTTTATTTTCACTCCGTATGAAGCTAATGGAATTTGCAGTTGATTAACCTCAAATCTGGAGTAATGATCCAGCCTGGGACCGCAGCTGGCAGTGCTGTGGCTGTTTGTACTTCTTAAGTGAGTAAGACAGCAACAAGTATAACAGCACAAAGGTAAAGATCTCCCTTAGATGAGGGAATGTCTGAGGTGCATTGAAGGAGCTGAGAGCACAGCAGGAAAGTACAACCTGTCCCGCAAAGAGCACCAGCTCCGAGGAAAATTTATCACAAGGTGCTATAATAAAAAGCAGGGGGCTACATTTAGTCAATCTTATTCCACAGGGGTAACTCAAACCCAAGATTCACCCTTTTTGCACATCAGATTCCTGCGTTAGAAAATCATCATTGAGAAACGCTGAAATTTTCTGCAGATAATTCAGGAGAGAAAGTGTCCGAAAACCTCTCCACAACTTCTATTTGTATGAAGAAAAGAAAAGTCTTCACTAGATCAACACTGGAAAATCGAGGTCATGGAATAGATCTACACTATGTTATTTGTATTTATTTGTCTGCTCGTATTTATTATTCTGCCTCAAATATGAAAAAAGGCAGCTGAATCGCTGCAGATAAAATAAACACGGCCAGCAAGCAATTCAAATACTTTCCCCCAATAGATTTCTTCTTTCTGGTTTTCCCTTTCCAATTGTTCAAAGCTTCAATAAACAGAATTGCACAAACATGCACCAAGCCTCAGAACTAATTTAGTTTAGCAAGTGCTCCACACATCAGCGTTTACGGGACAAAGTTACTTTCAAATCACGACAACCTTCTTCCTTCCCACCTCATGACTAATACAGTGTTTCTCAAGCCGTTCATCTGCAG
>JAUBOD010000278.1:19337-49183 GCA_032353885.1 Nothura maculosa | reverse complement strand
ACCGCCAGAGTCAGGAGCTGCCACAGCCCACAAACTTGCATAATAACAACCATGTATTCCCACGAGAAGCACAGGTTAGCATTTAGCAAAGCTTAAAACCCTAGGGGCAGCACTGACCAGAACCGCAGGCAGGCAACGTGCTCCAACACTTCTGCTTCGCGGAGAGGGGCCGCCCGAGGCCGCGGGTTCTGCCGAAGGGCTGCGGTGCCTGAAGAGAGAAGAGAGTCTAGATGACCACATGAAAGTGAACTCGATAAAACACCTCATCCACTCACACACGCAGGTGTCATTCTGTACAAAGGGGAATGCAGCATTTTTTCTACATATGCAACAAATGCTGCATAAGTGAGAGCGGAAAAAAGCTCACCTAATCATACTATAAACATTATTTGAAAGAAAGCTAATACCATGAGATTGTCAGGGGTTCAAAACCAGGTCAGATCCTTATTAGATGTAAATCAAAGTGTTGCTGGCTTTAAGGTATTCAGATCAATTTTCACCAACTAAAAATATGTCCTTGCTCTGCTTGGGCATAAAACAAAGGAAAAAGACACTGCAGGAATTTCTGGTGATTCTGAAGCCAATGGCAATTTCGGTTTTAGCCAGGAATAGGAGTTTCAGAGATGCCCAGGAGTCAGTGCTGTGCTGGAGCCCGGTGCTAATTTGTGCAGGTGCTACAGCACAGCAGCTTGGCAGCTGTGAATGGGAAAGGGGAAAATAAGTGATTTTCCATCTTTCAATTGTAATCTGACATCTTTAAACATAGGCATGGGTTGAATGGGCTCAGAAGGTTGGTTTGACCAAATACCCAAGATAATACAAAATAGGGTAGAAAAAAAAGTAACAACGGGCATCTTTGAGATGTTCCTAAAGAGACCAAGAGTGAAAAATCTGAACAATTCTATTTTTTTTCCCCACTTCTAATTCAGTGCTGCTCCTAGAAACACCAACACAAATTAAAATGAACTTGGCAATAGAGGTTAACCAAGTATGTGAAGTCCTTACAAGACACTAAACTTGTTTTATTCACTTCCAGATAAAGCTTCTAGTCCAATCCTCAGTTTTATAGACACTTGGCTACTTTGGTGGGTTTTTTTTTTGCAAGGATTTAATTGTTATTGCACAGATAAATATTAAATAAGCAATAAATCATACTAGACACTTATGAATTGCATCTAGGCTTACAACAACCTGGTCCTCAAAAACTCCAATGATGGGTAGGAGCTCCAACAGGGACACAAGGATGCAAAGCTGCTCCTTGCTTTGTCCTCAGCTCCCAGTACTGTTGTTTTCCCAATTTGCCAGTTGACACCACAAAAAGTAACCGTGATCTAGAACTGTTACCTACTCTTCTTCCACCTAATTAACTACTACAGTTAGATAACCAGCTTTTCAGAACAGAAATTACTTTGGCTTTGGGCTCAAATTTAGGAAGTTCTTAAACTCCTGAATAATCTTATGTTCAAGAACACTGACATCTCGTGCCTCCTGCGGAAGCAGTTACATAAGGAACAGACACCATAGCTCTGATTCACAGAGCGCACAGGTGATTAGAGACACCTACATTGCCTCATGCCACTGGTGGCTGTGCTGGAGGAACCGCAGTTCAGCTTGTGACAGAGCAACCTGGGAGGGGGAAAAGGGCAAACCCCAGCATGTGCCTAACTGGCGGGCTGCTGAAGGCTGCGTACAAGCAAGGCAGGGATTTGCTTTTTCCTCACACACAACTTGCTTTTGCAGTCATGTGCTGAGCACTCTAGCAGAGCTGTGGAGCCTTTCTTGTCTCAGATGTATATTTGCATTGTTGATGTGTCACAGAAGGCCCCTAGAGGAATAACATCCACCCACCAGGTTTGCGTATTAAAGCATTTTGGAGTTTAATAAGGGAGGCAGCTAATAGGAGAACTCTTATTTGTTCTTAACTTTGTTATTGCTATTTAATATCATTCTCCTGACTACAGCCAGCTTATTTCAAATCAGTACAAAATCTCTCTTGCTCATGGTTTCATAACAAAAGAATTAAAGTAAAAACCCCTTTTTTTGTTTACCTTCCTCTTAATCTTGTTACCTCATATTTCTCTATGTTAAATTTGATAAGCAATTAATATTTTCAGACTATTTCAAACCATTCAGATTTAAGTTACATGTTTCAGTTCATATTCATCAGTTCATTACATGTTCAGCAGCAACAGCATCTTCAAAAAGGATTTCTTCAGTAGGAAAAATGATACATTTAGGTCCCACCAATACAGTCAGCGCCTTTCAGTTTTAGTCTTTTTTACAGTTTTCATCATCTATTTGCAGAGCACTTAAGTAATACACAGTTCTTTACAGATTAACAGGCATATTATTTAGGAGGCACTCGAGCCACAGATAATTGCAACAGCTCTGTTGACTAAAGCTCCACCCAGGTAAGTGTGTCATCTTGACTCAAGACGCCTTCCCAGTAACAGTACCACAAGTAATAACATCCCCTCAGGAGTTTTACTCTGCTTCTTCAAAGGATTAATTTCTCACTGAAGGAAACTTTCAATGCCTCTGCAAACTCTTTTGCAAACCTTTCATTTACCCAGCTTTGTGTAACAGTTACACACCGATCTCAGGAATCAGAGGAACAATTTTGTGTTCTTCATTCTTCCATGGATATTGCTGCATGAGCAAGTCAAAAGATGCAGTATTTGTGAGGTTAGATTCCCTTTTTAGAAAATGGGAATAACAACCCATGTGCAGATGTAAAGAATTATAAGTGATTTCAGATAAGAAGTGACTTTTAAACCTTGTATGCATTTATTAGTCCATACACTGACACAGTTTCCAGGGCAATAAAGTTTCAACCTTCAGTGCAGTCATTACTTAATTTCCCATGTTAAGTCTTTTCTGGTTGAGCACAAAACTAGTGACCTTCACTGAACTATTCAGAGCACTTCACGCTTCAGCCTGGACTTCTGCATTTCCCCGACTGGGGCAGGAGGGGACAGGCCCCCTGCTCATACCGAGAGGGTTACGGTAGGAAAGTTGTCTTGCATTACTCAGAAAAGGAAACCAAACATGACCCCAAAGCCTCAGCAAATGTCAGCCCATCCCCTGACTATGCGGTATTGTGCCTACTATTTTTGCTTAAGAACAGTTCAAAGGTCCAGACTTCCTTTGAAGATGCCTGCTACAAAACTGGGTGCCTCTGCTACCTTGATGAGATTAATAATTCCCTAAGCAAACACTGCTTTTTATGTCAGTAAGATAAATATTTTAACCAGAGGATCTGTGCTTATAAAAACAATATTAAATGCCTTTCATACCAGTAATTGAATACGATTACCAGTTGTCAGAACAGTCCAGCAGTAGGAGACTACTCACTAAATTAAATCCAAGTCACCTCAGGAAAGGATGTAATGTTAAAGATGAATGTGGTCATAATTTATTTTGATACAAATGAAGACACAGAGCAGTTCTTTTATTTTCCTCCATTACATTTGTTTCAGTCACTTCCTCTGGGCTGCACAGGTGTATGTGCTACAGAAATTTGGCTTGATGCACATTTACCTATTCCATCCAAACAGGAGACTTCTCAGGAAGGCTCTCAGCCTCCACTTACAGAATAAGAAAATCACATTATGTAAATGTCAAATCAAAATTCAGCATTAATAATTGCTGAAATTTCTCAAACAAAATTGCATGTCTAGTGGCAACAGCATCCCAGAACTTCACAGCTTGCACCCTGTGCTTCCGTATGCTGCAGTTCTGCTAGAGAAGTCGTAACGATGACTGAAAGTGGAGTCAGCCAGAGCCAGAGGGAACGGCAGGAGAGCCCCGTTTGTAAATATCACTGGACCACTCTGAAGCAGTCTCATTTCTGGCTTGGCCTAAAGCACCATTTGAAGGGCTAATTCTGTTTCATTTCCCTCTGCTTTCAGCTATTTAGCATAATTAATTTGATCAGCCTAGCAGAGAGTGCTTCTTTCTCTCATGCTGCAATGATGTAAATTCTTTGACTATTATTTTTATCTCTTCTATACTTGTAAGAGGTTCACATAGTTAGAAATGGTGACTAGTCCATTGCTAGCAAGTATATTACCAAAATGTTTGCTCCAATAAATGCAAAGCCTAACAGTATTCGTAACACTGCAGAACTTCAGGTGGTCTCAGGAAGTTGTGTGTTTTACTGTCTGCTATCACACCGCTCCAGATAAGTATGTTTTCAGGTAACCAAATTAATTCAAGTTCTGGTAAACATGAGAAATGTGACAAAACTGTACACCCTCCCTGAACAAAGATACCACCTTTTCTTAAAAGCGGATGTACATGCATGGATAAACCATTCAGCATTTAACTGATTAACTATTAAGAAGATACTCAGCTCTGATTAAATTCAAACCTTTGTTCAAACTTGAAGCTCTCTTAATGTCAAAGTTTTCAGGACCAGCGAGGTCCATTAGATCTCTGAGAAGGCTGCTATTGTATCCTGAGATTCAATAGCACTTTATGTCTAGGGGCTCTTTTCTTAAGAACTGCGATAGCTATTCCTGTCACTACAGCTCTGATTCACCAAGCCTCTTAAGCATATGCTTACCTTTGAGAAGTAAGACGACAATGAAATTACCATATGTGCAAAATCTGTTCCCCTGAAAACACTGGAGTGCCCATTCCTGGTGCGCACCCTCTCCCTTCTGGGGGAGCAGGACTTAACACAGGGCACAACAGCGAGTGCTCTGACCTAATTCTCTCTATTCATTTACCAGCCACACTTCTCAAGCCTGCATGGATTCTGCAGGCTCTTTGGGGGCGAGGACTGCAGCAGAGACTGGATTTACCCAGGTTACCTCCGCCACGGGTCAGTGTTTTGTTATACAGAGCATTCAGAGCAGTTTGCAGGCTATAAATTTACAATCAACAAGGCGCACGGTGATCTGATAGTGCTTAATCTATTAACAGCATAATGTCATGCTCTCAATAGATAGGCACAAATGATGTCCCAGATACAGCCATTCTGGCTTGGGCTTGAGAGCATCCACCCCAGCTCCAGAGACACTCAGCCTTCCTCTTCTCCCTTTTTTTCTTTCTCCCCATAGACGTGCTATGATGATAATTGGGGTTTTGTTCCAAGTACTCATTCTGTAAGACATGATGCTCAAGGTAATACTTTTATTTTTATTTTATGGGCTCTTGTTTCATTTTGTTTACAATTATCAGTGCCTGCTGCAGGCTCTCTAGAGAGCTTTTTTCTGAAGCAGGTGCATTTTCAGCTCATGTAATGGATTTACAGATATTTGGTCATAAATAGATAGTGTTAAATGCTGCTGTAAAAATGAGATAAATGTTTATTACCCAAAAGGTTAATAAAAAATCCACCTGGGACCCTCCAGAAAAGAACTAATCCCTTTAAGTCTGTATTGAACCAGTGACAGTTGTGCAAGATTCACAAGCAAATTGTATCCCTAAAACATCCTAAAAGCAGAAAAATCCCAGACTGCATACCACACTAAATGGAGTCAAAGACATTCATGAGATAGGTACCATTTATTATCTAATTTAAGCACTCAGTAGAGGTATCTGTTTACAAATAGTCACATTCAGCACTAGCTAAGTCCTGTGCTAGGTTAGCTTTCCCTTCCAACTTCATTATCAAACAGTATGATTTTATCAGAGTAAAACCAAATCTGTGTAGAAGAAGGACAAATAATCTAAAACATAAGTGGGGAAAAGGGAGCAGCATTTTTCAGGTACCAAATGGTAAACTGCTACAGAATTCTCACTAAATTTTATAGGTTCTTATATCTAGCCTTAATGGATTCAAAGTATTTGAAACTTTACTTTTTATACTTTGCTGAATGCAGAAACAGCAGGTAGTAGCCTAGATAGAAATGGGATTTTATTTCCAAAGGTGTACAGATGCTTTTATGACCATCAGAGTATCCTGACAGTTACCCACCGTAAAGTGCTAGTATATATTTCTGTCCTCCTTATTTTGGCCTAGTAAAACCTGTTCATACAGCATGTGGTCCTTTCCACCGTTCACCTGCCCTACCTTCCCTTGGGGGCAGGCAGGACCTAACTCACAAATCTGATTTCCTTGTGGCCACCCAACACTTTCAACTGCCTGCAATTACAAGCCACTTCTGCTATAATTCTATTCTTTCCCCCCACAGCAACTAATACATCTAGGAGCAGCTATCCATTCCTAATAGAAGTGGTGACATTAAAGAGCAATTTGGCCCTTCAAGTTAACAACCTAGCTCTCAACTCCCCCTTCTGGTGGGCTACTAACATAATGCAATAAATCCCATACATTTTTGTTGCCCCAAAGAAATTTAGCAACCAAAAGGGATAATGTATTTGGACTAGCTAAAATAGGTGCAAACTACTAAGTTACAAAGGTTTGACACTTTTTTAAGCTCAGATCAAAGTTACTGGATTTTCTACAGTACTATACTAACCTTTGGGGGGCTGGTATAAGATATAGGGTTGCAGGCCCTCTGTGCCTCCATTTCCTGGCCATACATTGGGAATAGCAACACTTCTCTGCAGAGATGCAAATAAATTCCCTTTCTGTGAGCAGTGAGTGCTCAGAGCCAAAAAGGCATGACCAGAAATTTGAAGCAAGGTTTTGCCAGCTGCTTTTCAGGCCTCCTGCAGCACACAATAGTCAAACTCTTTTTAATATAGATTTCCCCTAGAAATCATCTACCTTCTTTATGCTGTCTATCCTCTTCTGCTTATAACCATGATACTTTCCCCCAAATTAAAGAACTTGCAGAAAATCTCTTCCCTTATCCTCTCCATGCACAAAAAACCAGCAAAGGGTTTGCTTTGCTAAACACAAATCACTTTGAAATACAGCTGTTCTTGGCCATGTCCTTTGTTGGTCACAGTGGGATTTCAAAATTGTGTCCACAGGAAAGATATCCTACAGGTAGAGAAGTATCATTCCATATCAGAAGCTTATGCCAGATGTTTCACACTACCACCCTCAAATTTTGGGATATTTTAAACTACTGCATAGCTTCAATTAACCCTGCCTTTGCATATCCCCACATTTGGAGTCCTGCACTTACAACACAGCCTAACTTCATCCCAAGATTGACAAGTTGTTAATTAGGGCAGCAGGCCTGTCACAACCTCTAAATCTCACCCACCATTCTACCAGTTCCTTGGAGAGATGTATTGTCACCTACTATTGGGAATAAGCTTCTCATTTCCAAAACAAGCCTCAGTCACAGCAGTAGATTGAAAATGACTCTCTGAAGACTTGGGTAGCCTGCTGGCCTGCATCGATTTTATGGGTGAAGTCCTGGACCATTGAAAGCAACGGGAGCTTTGCCACCCATTTCACTGGGGCCAGAATTTCACTCTGCATATTCTAGAGGGAATCCTGAGAGAAAGAATTAACAAAGCAGATTATCAAGTGCACTGGAACGAAAACGGCCTTAAATATCCTCAGTTCTCTCAGAAATGGAGATAGTGACTTGGATAACTTAGGGCAGGGCCTAACCTACATAAACTTGCCATATTGGCTGACAAAGCAGTATCTGAAACCATTAACTCTAAAAATCTAATAGTGAACCCTCCTTCTAGAAGGACGCTGAAAAGGCTTGGAGAAAAACCACCACCTCAAGGCCCTGCACTGCAGGGAAGTAAGAGGGAAGCAGTTACAGAATGATGGAAGGGTGACAGTCCTGGGACTTTCTGTACCCAAACTCTTGCCTTCATCCAGATGCACACAGGACTGGGACCTACCTATAGTTTCCCTTCCCTAATGCATACAGACCACCCCTAGCTTATTTGTGTGAGTGATTATATTTTCATATTACACTTTGGAAAATATCGAGTCATATAATAGGGTGAGACTGCCTGCACACATTCTCTAACAATCACATCTTGAGCCAAGCCCAGCTGGAACTGGTGGCAGATCCTGCTCAGGAGAGCTGCTGTAACACTGCACTGCTTTTACCTGCCTTGGTTTAGGGCATGACGTACAGTGTCAGGATAAAAAGAGGAAGAAAAAACAACACTGTAACAGGTAAATGCACTTGCATGTGAAGTTTCAATGAACATATTCAGTTAGAAATGTACATATGTAGCTGCTGGGCAACCCAAAGAAGAGTCACAGCACTAAGATGCTCTACTAGCTTAGAAACAGCTGCCCTTGTTGGCTTAGAGTCACAAAAGAAGCTGAAGCCAAAGCCATGTAGGTCACCATGTGGGGTTCTAGCCACACTGCAAAACATTGCTTAAGACCAGATTTTGTGGAGGAGCCAAAGGCCCTTCGCAGCATCTGGGTCTGCTGGTTCCCAGCTCATTGCTCAGAGCAAAATTGCATGGTTCCAAGACAGAAAATGGAAAAGGCTTAATAGAGGGCTGTTTATGCAAGGCAATGACCACATCCAGACTTTAACTTTCTGTAGATTTATCCTCAAAGCCACCCACATTTACTTTTACAGGCAGCATTTTCTAAAAACCCATAGGCCTTTAGATGTCACAAAGGATTAACAGAGCAACAGCACCCAGAAGAGCAACAGTGCTGAGAGTGCTTATCTAATTGCACCCTGGCCTGCATAGATACATCACACAAAAGTCAGTCAGTCAATCACAATGTTAATAAGAACCTTTACCTACCTTTTTCAAAACACCTGTAAATTAATACTATGTAAACACTATTTTTGTTGCAAGAGAAAAGGGCTGAGTTGTCTTCAGTATCCAGTAGGCAAGAGGCAGCCTCACAGGTGTGCACATCCTAACCTAACAGGCAGCAGCTATTGCACCTGTTAGCCTGGATTTCTGGGAGTGCTTGAGCAGAACAGCTACACAAATGCACCTTTCCATTCTTGGAAAGAGTTTCCATCTATGCCAATTTCAGCTGAACAGAAAGAAAAGAAGAAAAAAAAAAAGTGTTCACAGCTGTACTGTTTTACTGAAAAAAAAAAAATCCCTTCCAGTAGAATATGGATCACCAAGAACAGTCAGGACTGTTGTCTGATAAGCCAGACACTAAACCATCAATGCATCTCAACAGAACAAGCAATTATATCACAACTCAAAATACAGCCCATCTAAATCTGATAAAGCACTTGCTAAATAACTGGCTGACAACCAGCAAAGGTCAATGCTATCTTGTTCACAGAAGGATACAGACATCTTCAGAGGAAGGATCTTTGCAGAGAGGCACCCAAGGAACTTCCTTTACTATCTTACCCAAGCTCCTCTCAATTCAGCTCTCTCCACCCCTCCCTTTCAAAGCATTTCCATCCTACCCGGCAGCCATCCACCCACAAGAGCTTCCTGGGCCCTCCTTTACCTTTTATCACCACAGGCAGGGCAGCCTTGCCACTTAAGTGGCGTCAATGAGACTCTGCCTGTGGCATCTTTATTCCTAATAATGCTGTCTGTAAAGGAGGGAGCTCAGGGCAGCTTTTTAGGTTTAGAAACTAAGTACAGAGACTGAGTGTATCCTGATAAGTAGGAAAGTGTTTTTTCTGTGTGTGTCTTTTTTTTTTTTTTTCCCTTCTTCTCAAATGCAGAGTCATTTTCCAGGATGGATTTATGTCCTGTGGTGTTCGCAAGGCCTGTGTTTTCACAGCATTTGAGGCAAACAAAACACTCTTGCTGAAACACCAGCTTTTTTCTGTGAAGAGAATATGGTATTGGATTTATAGAGCAAAGGGAGATGTGGATTACTTGCCTTGAGGGGAATTGAGGAGTGACAGTAGGCACTTAACAGCAAGTACCAATTACAGCATTTAAATATAATTGCATATTCTGTTAATCTATGTCAGGATGGCATCATTTTAACATGATTGTCACAGATTCTTTCTAATATTATGAGTGATGTGAGTGAGGCTGAGCCTGCTGAAAAAGTTCAGTTCCAGGGCTTAATGTACCCTCCAATTCTGTCTGTCAATTATGCTGCAGCAGAGTTCAAGTAAAGGTCTGGGATCTAGAGGATGTAGCTACCTTTATTAAAGAAATTCTACTGTAAATACGTGTATGGGTCAGGAGACAGTTATCATTTGGTCTTGTTATTTTTCATGAGCCTGCTACTATTAGAATAGGCTCTTGTGTATAGTGATTTAGATGTGTCATGGAATCTTTTTTTAAATGAAAACTGTGAAGTGCAATAGCAAAAATTACTATTTGACCTCTGTAAAAATATTCATTTATGCATTCCTTTGTTTTTTTGGTGTTACACAGAGCTACTTCAGAAGACAATTATAATCCAAGGATCCCAAAGCATTTGCGTTATCCTTTACAAACTCCAAACTCCCACCGATACAGCAAAAACTCAGGTATGCAAAGGACGGAGATGTATGTTCATCAGTTATCCATCAGGATTTAACATAGGTGTTATTCTAATTTAAAATAATAAAAATGTGGTGCAAACTGTTACTTCTGGTGTCAAGTCCTGTTGCAGACGGTCCTGTCTCCTCCTCCTCCCACATCCCAGCCCCATGTCTGGCTGTGCTGACGACGGGGCTGCACTTCAAACCTCATCAACCCAAGCATTTCACTTAAAAATATAACCTCTTTTTGAGGATGTTTCAGTCGTGTTCAGCGTGCTGATGTTGTTTAAAAGTGTCCCAAACAGTTGTATCAGCACAAATATAGGCTAATGCATCACAGACTGGAATGAATTACTGGAGAGAACTTGTTGAGCCAGCTTTTCCAGCAGGGAGGTTGTGTCACAGAACTCTATAACCAGATTCCCAAAGCACCATCTTCCGCTAGCAAGTATCTGAAACCTCCAGCAGTGTTTATACAGTCACAAACATCTGATCTTGCATCTCCTCAAACGCTACAGATGTTTTGTGAAGAGGATTTATAAACAGACATTATTACTGAAATACTGCCACCTCCTTGGTGGAATCCAGTAGTTTTGGTGCTGACCACCATCAGCCTATGGAGTAAAATTCAGGAAGAAAAGCCTGTGCAATGGAAAGTGGAGGGTGGAAATAGAAGACTGTAACTACTGAAGGAAAGGGCTGATCATTTTTTTCTTCTGGGTAAATTGTCACTTGATCTTTGCAATGAGTTTGTATCTCCTATTAAAACATCACTGCCACCAAGGCCATCACCCCGAGCACCGTGCTGGCACTGGGGCTGCTGCAGTCGTGTGCAGAGAACGCCTGAATCACTGGATTTTCCTTGGCCGTCTCCCATCCAACTCCGGCAGGGCTTGGCTCCGCTTAACTCGCAAGATCAGGCAGGATCCCAGCCAAAGTTGCATGGTCACATATTTTCTTAACCCTCTGACCAGCTGCTATGTTAGCAAGACAAGTTGTATGTGCCCAGCTACATATTTTTTTTAAGCTGAGATACTCTCTTTTGGCATTTCATTTTCTCTTTTAGTCTCTGGAATTTTGTTTCTGGCCAGTTATCTATATTTAGCAGGAGCCCTATTTTCTCTGCAGTCTTTATGGGAGCAGAATAGTGTCCATGCAGATTTATTTTCATGGGAAGAACGGCAGCATTTCAAAACATGCAGTTTCTTCTGAAAGCACCCACGGTGCAATGTCCATCCTCGGGCTCACCATAAAAGACAAAGAAAAAAAAATAAAAGAGATGTGATTTTTAGAAATCACTGGAGCAAGTGAATGATTGTCCTGCAAGCTCTTGGACAACCCTGCGCAGAGCCACCATATGCTTCCTAGTGCTCCCCTAACTGCCAGCTGTCTCCACCTTGCTCCTTCCAAATGGCAGAGCGGGCAGCTGAACTGCCAAAAATGATGTTTTGACCTGCAGTCACAGGCAGAGAAGAGGCTCTGGATCCATCTGATTGGAACAGACAGGGATACATTTAAGTAGAGCAAGGACAAAAGAGGGACATATTGTTCCTCCACTGTCATGCAAGGCTAATTTAGGGATAATGGCAGTACAGAGGCATTTCTGTACTGAAAGAAAAGCTCAGATTCTGAGCAGTATTTTTTGTTTTTTCCTTTCCTTTGCAGAAGAGGAAAATCTTAAAAGCAGCACCAAGCAACAGAAAGTCAGTCTGCAGTCCTTGGAGTTTGCAATGTGAAGCCATTTAAGTCTAAAACAAATAAAACTGATGACAAACGTGCAGGCTGGGGAATCCATCTTAGAGTCTCCATAACATAATCTCCTTTCCCAGAAAGACCTGGTCAGGATCAAGCTCTCTTTCCTGTCTTCCTGGTCTCCCTTCCACCAGTTCTGTCATATCAATGCAGAATGATGCTCGTTTGGGCTCAGAGCACCATGGTGCCCCAACGCTGGCACCCCTGGTGTGGGGCATCCACTGCACGGAAGGGACGTGTCCTGTGGCTGACGCAGCCTACGGACATGCTAAGGATGAGCAAGCTCTGAGGTGCTTTCAAACTGGATGAGGAGGTTAGATGAAAATCCTTGGCATAAGAGGAGAAAACGCACTGTTTTAAGAAATTACAGGAAACATTCCCTGCTTCTGTCACATTGCCATGGATAGTAATAGAAGCCCATGAGAAAACTAGTGAGATACCAGCATCCTTAATGTTGTTTTAATGATTTTTTTTTCAATACATTACAACAGTTGTATAGCTGGTGATTTTTTACTATACCAGCTGGAATCCTAAAGCTTCTTTCTTATGAAACATCAAATTGGATGGGTTATGACTGCCTGATTTCAGTTATTCTCCAAGGTATGCATCTCATGGGAGATTTTACGACTGAAAGCTTTTACTAATGAAACACGTAACAGGCAGGTGTGAGGCAGAATGTATGAGTACACCCTTATCTCAACTGTAGACTTAAAGCTGGGAGAAATGCTAATAAATCGTTAAAAACCTTTAATTTAATGTGACCCGAATAAGCTGTATTCTGCTGTGGACTTAGTTTGGATGCAGCTTTGGGATTGTAAAATCTCAACAATTCTTATAAATTCTGGCCCATATCTAACAGCCTTGAGATACTCAAGGCATGTCACAGATCTGAGGTAAATTAATTTTTTTATGGCAGTTTTTATTTCTCTGTATCTTCTTAACAATTTCATAAACAGCTGAACAAAGGGATCCAAAATCCATGTTCTTATTTTTAACTACCCTTCCTATTGTAGCAGGGTTTGTTGAATCAGGCTCCTGAAGGGACAGATTTACGGCGGAGCAAGGAGGGATGCTCTCTGCCTGCACCATGTCCTGTAATACCTCCTGAGAGCACTGGTGGATTTAAAACACATCTCAAGGATGCCTGAGCTTCTTAGCTGAGCATCCGTATTTGGTTACAAAAGAGAGACCCACTGAGGGAACCCTGTCTACACACTAAGAAAACACCTACAGCATGAGTGCAGACAGTACTGGAGATCAAGTATTGGAGAGGAGAGCTCCACAAGCTTCAATTTGACCTTGCACCATTAACGATAGCTATCACAAGACTTAAGCTCATGGAAAAGCCTGGTCTTCACTGACTCTCCCTGCCTTTGAGACCGTCCAAAAGCTTTGGCTGGACATCATAAACTCCTACAAGCTGTTCAGCACTCATGGATCACCATGGCACTAGGTGAAGGTCTCCAACTCTGGAAGAAAACCAGAAGTGAAGTGTAATGCTGGACTGCTGAACCGGCTCTTCACCAAATAGGAATTTTCTCCATCCTAGAGCCATAGATTTTGCAGCTTTTTCACATTGCCAAGTGGAACTGAATTTATGCTTGGTGGATTTTATCTTATATTCTCCAGAATACTCTAAACTTCCAAGAGCACCTTGGTGCAGAAAGATACATGAGACAATCAAGAACAAGCAACTAAATAAGATGGAATTCCCTGTGCATGCACTAAAGACAGACACATGCATGCTCATTATTTAAAATACCCCCCTCCTCCCATCCATATGTTGTTGCTTTTCTCTAATGATGCCTCCACTTGGACTGTGTCTCTTTCTGAACAACAGCTGGTGAAACAACACAAAGTCAGGACAGAGTGGCTATTAGAGGAGCTAACTGGTGAAGCCTGGACACCACTAGGAGATATTTTCCATGTCACTGTGCATTCTGCATGGAATCTGTGTCATCACCTGGTGAGGCAGCCTTGGCAGATCTGCTCCAAAGCTGAGTCTGCTGGCACTTCTCACTACCATCCTCCCTGCTGCTGCTGCTCTTTGGCTGCCTTCCTGCACATGGTGTTCCCTCGATGTCACCTCTGGTGCTGCACAAATCATGAGGCTAAATTCACTTCTAGCACACACATATAACCAGACATACATGACCACTAATAGCATTATTCTGATTTCTCTTTGAGACAGTATTTTTCTATAAAAGGTACCCTGTAAAAAGGATATGATTATTTTGTGCCTTTATGCAGTAACAGAAGTGTTCCTGTCTGTCTTTTGACATAACTGCTCAGGGCAGCTCAGTTCAGTTCAGTATTTTCTCAATGAATTTCAGACGCTAAGCTTAAGTTCTTTAAAGGCACTGCAGCTCTTACTTAGAACAGTGGTTTCTCTTGCTTTCAAATCAGTTTGGAAGTCCTAATAAAACAGACTGAAGATGATTTTGTATCTGTCACAGGCAGTTCCTGCTACAGCGACTGTATTTACTGTGGTAAGTGGTTATAGAACCAGAAATGTATCAGGATGCAGCAACTCCCAGCTCTCTGTATGTTTGACAAATTTTGGTTTAGAATTGTACAGTTCTCCCTCTTGTGCTGACCAACTTATTTTCCTACTGTGCTAGTCATTTTCTTCACCCTTTTCATGCATCTCATTTAAATGCTGACTATTTTACAAAATTTGAAGAATTCTGCAAGACAATTCCTCTGTTTTAATGCAAATTCTGTACAAGAAGTAGGATTTTAATATCATTCCTTTCTGCTTTTCTCATTTACCATTTCGAAGATAAACTTGCTGTCAGTTGACCTCACAGGATTGGAGGCAGCAAATGTAGGTGGGATTTATTCTACAACCGCTTCTCCATGTAGATAACTCCTTATGTTAATACACATAACAACACACCTCAAGAGTTTTCTCTCTTTTAAAAGGAAATCATCTGTGTACACTCAAAGACTTGGGCTGATCTCAAGGACTCTGAGCTCTTGCGCTGGAAGGAAACACAGTGGTCTGTGAGCATTTCAGAAATACAGAATTTAGGGACTGGGATCATTATTTGCATGAATGACTCTCCCAGCCAGAGGCACCTTCAGAGAAATAGAACCGCTAGGCTGGTGTCTTCTTTCCTCCTTCTGCTGACTCTTGAGCAGCAATATCTGTTCTACCTTTACTTCTGCAAGGATATCCCTTGTCTCAGACTCTTTCTTTATCTTGTTACTACGCATTTGATAACATGCTTTTACTTACCAAAAATACATTCAGTTCTTGACACAGAAAATGAAATGATATATGTAAATGTTCTTACTGTTTCAGAGATTTTGGTTTCAGGCTCCAACTTTGTAACTTCTGCCTTTCTCGGCAATTGACAAAGCGTTAAGATTTTTTCCTCTGCTCCGAGCTACTCTATTGCTGGGGGAACCAGCAGTATTTAGAGCTTTCAAAAATGCTTTCCACTGCAGAGGGACCAAGGGAAAAAAAACATTTGCTCTGTTTGTCCCAGATAAAGCAGATGATACACAAAATAAACGGACATACACAGCCTCACTGGACATGCAAACAGACAAAGCTACAAAGCTATGCTGGTGTTAGGCTTATAAATTCCCCTCAGGCATTTTCTTCTCATTCAGTCAGAAGTCTTTCCCCATACCAATAGTAATTTTCATCTAGCATGTTTGAACTAACCTAATCAACTATATGTTTTATACAGCATTAAACAGTTTTAGCAGAACAACCAGAACAGTGCTGTACGACTTGGAGCATTTTTTACTCTAAACTTTACCAGACATTGTCTGGTTTAGTTTATCTTTATGGTGAGTTCCTTAGCTTCTGGCAAGGCAAGTATTTAAAAAATGAACATATGTTGCATAAAATGACAATGCATGCAAATTAGTTATTTCATTTTGACATACATTTGTAGCATAACCCTCCTTCTACAGAGCAATCTCTCTTGCTAACAAATCTGATCATGTTCTGTGAACTCTGTCCATGTCTATTAAAATGCTGTTTCTTTTCAGAAGTCATTCACTACCCACAAATACAGGTAAGCATTACGTAAATGCAAGCTATATGAAGCAAAGAAGCACTTTCAAATAATCAATCAGATGATAAGGGAGAATATCTTAACGAGTGCTTCAGGAGCAGCAGTTAGGGTTTGTAAGCCCTTCCTGTGGATGAAAGTTGTTTAATGAGTATCTGTTTCCTGGACTCAGGCTATCCACACGCAATACAGGTGCTACTTACTCCTTTGCCTTACAGATGCGTTGTACACAGATTCGGTTTTAATCAACAGCAAGAAAATACTAGTCTTTGTGCTTAATGTTTGAAAGAGTGCTAAGAATAAACATACTTTATGCTTACTGATCTCCAAATTACCTTCCCTACTCAATTTTTGCTCTTAAAAAATGAAACTGAATGAAAGAAAACAAAATCAGAACTGCCTGAAATGTCAAATCTTAGGAGCGCAGCTTGGAGAGCAGACAGATGGACCTAGCAAAAAGCAACCGCATACAAAAGTGCTATAATCCGTTGGAGCAGCATGTTAGTCGAGAACAATCAGATTCAAAATTGTTCCTCTGAAATTTTCTCGCTGGCAACTAAACATTGTGACTTTTGTCATCGTGCTATGAGGATGAATCAGATGGGTGACAAGAGCCAGGGACTGGGGAGAAAGCAGCAGATGTGAACACAGAAAAATGAAGCCAGCACAAAATGCCGCTATTGCTTATGAGGAGAGGTAGTGATTATGGCATTAATCAACCTTCCATAATCAATGGCAAAACCTCTGCAGTGCCAATATCTATTCATCTTTATTTACGCATATGCCGCTCCTTCTTTCTAACATTGTCCCTGGAGTAGTTTCTAGGTTATAAAGATTGTTGCTATGAAAAGAGATAATTGTAGTTCATGACCTGGAGGCCAAGGTAGTGCATAATGATGCTATTGTGCTCCAGGACGCTCCGAGAGCTTTATAATGAGGGGGGAATGTAACCAAATACAGCAGTCCGGTATAAAGTTAACAACGCGTTTTAAATAGAAAATTCTAGCTGTGCTATTAGAAATATGTTTTTGCCAGGATGTAATTACACAGACAACCCAATTCTATCGCAGGCATCGTAGCATTCCTGATATTAACAGCCAAAAAAGTACTTTACTGCAGGGGCTCCCCAGACCCGTGAACAACAGAAAGTTGTGCTGGAGCTGCTGGCTTGGGACTAAGGCCCTAGCTTTGAGTCCCCAGCTCTTAACTCTTTCCCTGCTTCTTGAGCAATGCTTTCTGTCTTGCTCACCCCCTAATTACATCCAGCATCTGCCATTTCTGAGACAGGAGCTATTTCCCTGTGCAGCACTAAAATGTGTTGGTTATTAGCCTTAAAATTATCTAAGAGGGAGTCTGGCTGAGCAACCCCTGAGCCTGCTGTTTCCAGCAGGCTTAGGCTCCACACACGGGGTATTGAGGCCTCAGGGATGTTCTGCTATTTTTGGCAAGGGCTGTACTAAAAACCTCAATCAATTCTGACTTTTCCTCTTTATTGGTTGTGATTTCATCTTCTACTTTCAACATTCATTTAGAAGAATATTACAGTGTCTTTCTTCACAGTAAAATTACATGTAATAAAGGTAGGCATAATTAAAGGTAAGCTGGAAGGTTGCATGCCTTTCCTGTGAGAATGGAGTGCAAAAAGTTTATGGGAAGTTTGGCTTCAAGCTATAGTCAGCACCAGCCACCCCAAGGAAAAAGACAATGCTCTTCTAAAGCTTTAACATGATGCTCCCCTTGCATTGCATGATACCTGGATACACCAGGTTAAGTCGCTTTATGTGGTGCTATGTGACTGAACGTAACCAAGTATAACCATATGGTCCATAAAGTAACTTGTGAAACAGATTCGCCTTACCCGGGGAATAGATGCTGTGCATTCACTATCCCCCAAATACTCTATTTCTAAATTGCTTGCAAATAGTAAAGAGAAGTGGGCTGTTTTTGAGTCCTAGGTTGCAGCAAGACAATGCTGTTCAGCCACAAAATATACTCAAAGGTCAAAAATACCACAGAAGCTCTATCATACTGTCTTGTTATCATTGCTACATCACTGCTAGCTTCAGTGCTTCCCAGGGCAGAGATCTGCTGCATATAAGAACAATAAAATACCTTACCTTGTTATGTTGAACTGGAACTCTAAAGGCTATCACACTATTCTGGTTCGTTCTCCAAGGAAAAGAATAATTCCAGAATACAGTTCTCCTACACATCTTACCCTAAGGATAAAATCATCTGCTTGAAGTGATCCAAATGTATTTCTTTTTAGTCTTTGTTTCTGTCTAGTGTATTTAATGGCAAATTCTTTTCCATTCCTTTGGAGTTTAATTTAATGACATAAAATTACACAAACCTTCCTAAATATTTCACGATAAACCTTGAAAGGCTTAACCAACATTTCCATCATTGTCATTTTTAGTAACAGTTGGATGTTATGGAGTAACTGGATGTTACACAGATGGATTGTAATTATATAGTTAAGGCTCAGATCACAGTTGTTTCAATATCCTGGATTAATCTAAACTCATTTGGGACTAGGCTATTACTGAAAAAAGGGCAAGATACAGAGGTCTGGGATCTTCCCCAAGGCTAAAGGATACTTGGATCAGGATTTTTCATTTGAACTTTTCCTAATGTCTAATTTATTTTACTTTGAAGAATGACTGGGCATAGCTGAATGTGCTCTACTATGAGAGCAGAATTGGAGCACATGGAGCAGTTGACAGCCAGCTGACCCTCTTCTCTTTATTCTTCCCTGTCCATAATGACCCAAGGAATTCATATTTTAAAATAAATAGAAGGACAAAGAAGAAAGAGTAAATAATTTAATCAGCAGATTAATCTAATAATCTTATGGTAATACTGGCAATAACCATTCTTGTTTTAAAATGATGAACAGAGCTGTTTTGATTAAAGTTGCATGGAAAAAATGCACGCTCTGGTTCTTCAGTAGCTACTGAGAATAGCTTTACTATCAGGCACATCCTTTTCCACATGCCTTTGAATTAAGTTATACTATCTAAAAACCTTTGGCTGGGTAAGTAAATCAAAGGGAGATATTTCTGATAAATGTCCAGAGGCAGTTCTATGCATTCCAAGCTGTAGCCCTATAATTAAAAAGTGGAGTCTAAATTCAAGTATTGTATCAACTACCTGTTGGCTTTATTAGATCAGTACTTTTTTTTATTACCTATTAGATTTTCTGGAGGCATCCATAAAGTTCTGAACCTCTGCTAAGGGTTTAAATCTGGAGGCGATGAACTCTATTTCATTACTGAGATTTATGCCTTCAACCAAAGAAAAAAAAAGGGAGACTATTTGACATTAATAATAAAGATCTTTGCAAATTTCCTAGGGGGTTACTGGCCTATAACATCTTGTGCAGGTTATTCTGTTCTTAACCAGATTCATGTGCTTTTCAAAATGAACATCCATCTTTTCTCTCATGTTGTTACAGTATTCCCTAAAATTATATACTATACCTCCATATATACATGCGTTTGTGTGTAAATATACATGTATGTGAAGGAAACTTTCTGCCTACCTCTCCCTCTGTAAAGTGATATGCAAATGCCCCTAGAAATTCCTCTCTCTTTCTTTTGCAGTCAGAGTGTTGTCAGTGGTAAAAGCATCAAGCCCTGCTCACAGATGTATATGTTGGATGGAAATTAGGGATCTTGACTTCTCCACCGCTAAAGAAACTTGTTTTTGGGAATTATTTCACCTCCAAAAAGAGCCAAGAACCTCAACTACTTAGATTTAAATTATAGCAATGGGGACCAAATATAATTGTTGTACCAGATACTGAATTCTCATCCAGGTTTGACATTAAAGTTCAATGATGGAATAAGCAGGAAAAGGTGGAACTAAAGGGACTTATGAGGGGAAATTCATTTTAGAGGGACACATCAAAGCACTGAGGCCTTTTCACAGTCACTCAGTTTTTCCACTGTCACTTAGTCTCTTACCAAAAAGCACAGCGAGCAGGTGGCCAGAAGACGAGCCATCCAAACTTGTAAGCCATTAAAAATACCTTGATCTTGTTATTTGAAATCTAAAGCTTCAGGACTAACACATTCAATATGAAAAAAACGGACCTTTGTCCTTTGCATATGACATAGATGCTTTTCCTCATGGTGAGGGAGCAGCAAAGCTAAGTAGCAATGAAGACACTCCTGGAATCCCTCATTCTTTTTCTTGCGAGCTCACGGCTGCCTTCCTAGAAAGCAAGGAACTTGCTCATAGTGTATTAGTATGGCTGCCACCATAATAACAAAAATCAGTGTCTCCTTCCTGCCATATTTTTTGGCAGACTGAGGATGTGCAAATCCTGAGACTACAGATTCATCTTCCTTAATTTCATCAAGCATGCATCTGTGAGGGAAACAGGCACAGCCGGGATTATTCCCACAGAACAATTTCATAAATTGCACATGTTCATTATAGACTTTTAGGCACAGACTAAACATTCACCACTCCTTCCTTAGATTTTTTTCTTGAGTCTTTCATTTTACTTTACTCTCCCCTCTGGCTTGTAAAAACTTGAGCCATTTCCTCCATAAAATAATCATCTTCTCCTTAAACTGTGAAAATAGAAGCTTCTGACAACTGTACATCATTTTGGTATGTAAACTACACAAAATAATCCCAACATCTGTTTCTCTGTCAATTTTCCAAACCCTAACCTACTAATAATATGCTAGGCGGACAGTAAAATCAGCTATTTTGCTATCTGGATCCTTCTGACTAAATAAATGCACCATGGGATGTGTGGCAGCTTTTGTGACAAGAAAAAATGAGGGAAAAAATAGATGCAAAAAGAATCACAACAACAACAACAAAAAAAGGAACATATGCCTTCAGTAATCAAACATTAATAGTAAACTCCAGAAGAATAATTCTATAGACCAAAAATGTTTCAGAACAGACTTGAGATGCTGTGTTTTTAGAGTTACATCATTTATAAGATGCTTGCTTGCTGCCTTTGAAATCTTGCCTTATCCATTAGGTGTGAGCATGGTACAATTCTCTTCCTCTGAATGTATCTAACGCTGTAAAGATATTCACCTGATTGACCTTGACATTCCACCATGGGTACCTGTGTCCTGGCACGGCTGTTTACCAGTTTGAGTGTTGGGAAGTCTGAGCTGAAGGCTGTCGTTATCTAGTCATGTAAGAACACTGAGCATGTTCCACTGAATAGGATACAACCTTGGTTACTGCTCAGGAAATAACTGCTGTTTTCCCCTGACTGCAGTGGAGACACACGTGAGACAACAGAAGATGAAGGCTGCCATGGCTGGCATTTCTGTGCCAGACTAGAAGAAGACACTGCTCCACCTTGATGCAAATAATGTGACTAATGACTGTAAGGATCTACAGGCAGCAAAATGAATCAGACCAGAGGTGCTGCTATCTCAGTATCCTCTCTGATAGTGAGAAGCTGCAAGAAAGCGTTTAAGAACAGGACAGGTAGAGCCTCTCTCAGGTAATGACTCTCAGTATTTTCTGAATTTCCTAAACTGGAGGTTATGTTCACTTCTTTTAATAGCCCTTGCTGTACTTCCCTTTATCAATTTGAATAATCCTCTTTTGAGCTGTCATGTTCCTGTGGTTCTCACATCTGTCCAGAAACGGCAACTTAGAAAAATTCCTGGTGTTACCTCCTCGTGTTTTTGCAGTATTTAATATGGAAAGTGGAAGTCATCTGCAGCTTCCTCATCCCTTTTCATTGACTCTCCATCTAACTTCCAACTCATTTTAAACTGCATATTCCCCTATAGCGCTAATACCTCCCTTTGTGTGTAATTGGCCTTATGAATGAAGGGGCAATGATTAAATTACAGTGACGATATCCTAGCTGATACTGACTTCCCTGCTATAAGGTATAAGACAGAATTTGCTACCTAAGCTTCCCAGGAAACTAGCTGTATGAAATATCTTCTCCTCAAAGTTTTGCTTTTAATGGTAGAATTCAGGGTAACAAAATGTAGCTAGAAACAGAACAGAAATGGAAAGAAGTACGAAAGTTTTATGACAGAACACATTCTAATTACAATAACGCACTCCAGGGCTTAAATTATCAAACGATAATTTACACCTAGGTGATTTGACAGCACTCGGCCTTTGGCCTCCTGCCTAACAACACAATAGGCGTAAATCATTACCAAGTGATTCACACCCTGTCATGTCTTATTGCTTAATTAATTTGTCTAAAAGGCTTTCTGTAAGAACTTAAAGCAAATGTCTTTGTCATAACCATCTTTTAGTACAGGGTTCAGCACCTGCCCTCTCTGTCATTCTCAGTCCTAATTTCAGCCTCTTGTGTTATAACAGTGTCTAGAAAATCTTCAGAAGATATTCTCAAAAATTTCAGGTATTATTTTTATTAACTAGTAACTCTTCGTTTACTCAACCAGGAGTATAGTAGTCAGGTATAACTGCAGGACAAGTACAGCTATATCGATGTGGCAGACATCAAGTATTTTGAAAATAAACAATATACAATGTACTTTTGAAATGATATAATCCTAAATCCTATCAGTTTCCTGGAAGAAACAGATCTAATAATGTAAAAAAGAAGTTAACCATGTTCATGGAGAATATTATCTATCTGTGGTCATTAGGCACGATGATCCACCTGCAGCCTCTGTTACTCGAGCTACTGGTTGACAAAAATTGTAATTACTGTGCCGTGGGAAGGTCACTCTAGTGCTGTTTTTATATTTTACCCATTAAACTTGCTCCGGACTGATTTTGCAGTGAGAGTACCAGGTTAGATGGCTCAGATACACAGAAAGGCATTTGAATCTTGATAAGCTGAAATTTCTGCTAGCAAAGCCTGGGCAGTCACAAGAAAAGGTCTGTGGGCCTCTGCAATGACAATAAAGTTTCCCGAGTGCATGCTCAGCACTCACAGGCCATTTCCAATCCCACAAACTGCTTTCTTTACTAAGTTCATATGCTCATTACACATATTCCTTCTCCTTTAAATGAGGGAACAAAAGGTATGTGGCGGGTGCTTGCACCAGAATCGTCATAGCTGGGAGGTGCTCAGGGTCTAGAACGATGAACATGGTACGAAACTAGAAGCAGGAGCAGTAAACAGATGTGAGAAACAAAGCAAGGGAAAAACTGGAGATCTGAATTATCTCCGTGAGGAAGCAACACTCTCCTAAGGAAAAGCACTGCTGTGATATTTTTAATCCTAAATTCTCCTTGCTCTAAATGTTTTAAGAAATCGTTGCTTTTGTAAATCAAAAAAAAAAAAAGAAAAAAGAATGAATCTTAGTGAGCAAAGTGGCTCTGATCAGAAGCTGAAGTCCCCCAGCTTCTCCCGCAACAATGGGCCATTAGTGCCCGTGATCTGTCTTGCTGGGCAAATAAAGATGAATTGACTTTGTGCCTATTGAAATCCTTGGATTTTCTTGCTATCACTGTCACCTAGAACTAAGCAAATACTTAATGATAACTTCCTTGTTTCAATTTCACTTTACTGATCATAGCTTTTCCGTGGTGAAATCTGAATGATGTCATTCAGACTTTGTCACGTGTCTGAAACATCACTGGACTACAAACTATTCTTGAACTGGCAATTTCTGGAAGTGCTGAGATACAGCACACCAAAGCTGTTATTCTCTGCATAGGTGAGTGCAGAATGAAATTTCTGCCAAGTAACACTTCCTTTCCCAGATGCATCCACAATTATTGTTTAAAAATCTATTATGGAAAACTGCTACCTGCTAGGCTGCTGCAGACAAAAGAAAAGGTACAAATCAAGGAAATATTAAATTGGCTAAATAGTTGAATAGTCAAAGAAACCTGTGAAATCTCCACATTGCTCTTCAGATGGGATACCCTTCCGGCGATGTGTAGCAGCTGTGAAACACCTGTCCCCCAGGAACACGTTCCAGACTATTTGCATATACCACAGAGATCACTTGAGAGCTATGAGATAGTTACAGCTTTCAGAATTTCATCCAAAGACCAAGAATTGAAAGTCTCTTCATCTCAGAGCTACTCCATTCTTGTTTATTAATAGTTGGTGCTATGAACGCAAAAAGCAAAACCTAAAACTACATTTAGCCTGCAAGACTCTCACTCCTGCTTACTGAATTTTCCTTTCTAGAAATGAGCGTTCGTAATCCCTGACCTATTATATTTCAAAATAAATACCTGCATTATCTACTTCATATTAAAGATGGAATATCTGGTAAAATCAATCCACAATATGGCAGCTGGGAATTTGATTATTTCTGGAAGAAAATATAAATTGTTTCTTTAAATGAATTTTGAATTTAAGGCTCTTTTGTGATAAGAACCCTTACAAATGGTATTTTCTAATGCAATATTTCTTAACTCTAACAATTTTCAGATGAACAAGTTATTTTTGCCCTATCAATATCAAATGCTTTTGTTTGTTTTTCCTTCCACTCATCAATGCTTGAGATTCCACATTGGACCATATTCTTATATATTTTTTTGTAATGGTAAAATCAAGATATTGATGCCAAAATTTGGCTCTGCCTGCTTATAAATATGTAGACCCTCCTCATTATCTAAAGTCATGGGCACATATCCACTGTTGTCTTTCAGCAGATCAGCACTCACCGTTTTTTTTGGTAGGTATTTGATGCAGAGCCTCAGGAAGGATTTTTACTTCGCATTGCAAAACTCAAAGAATGAAGTAGAGTATCAAAGCAGTTTTGTAACAAGGTGTTTTCAAGAGGCAAGGGATTTTATCAGCTAAGTGTTATTACACCTGTTCTCATTCAGTCCTGACAGAGAGACACAAAATCGCTTTATGATTTTTCTGGCAGTTAAGGAACATACACTGTGCAGACGGCGTAGAATGCAGACGCGTTCAGCAACGCTGGAGGACACTTTGTTTGTCTAGATCTAATCATCCTGACACATGAATGAAAGGCACTGAAGTAACCTCGGGTTGTGAAATTCAAGTTTCTAATGTTCAGCTGTTCACCACTCAAAAAGAAGTAGCTAATAGCTGCATTTGCTGTTTATTTATTTTTATATGACCTCTGCAGCAGGATGCTCATTTTCTCTTCTGCTGGTATCTCTTGATTGGGTGTTACTGGCTGCGGGTACAAATACACTGCCAAAATGGGCTTTCTTCACACAATCTCTTCTAGCTGTAGCCCAGCTCCAGCAGATCATCCCTGCTGTTACTCTTGCTCCGGGGATTTCCTACTGGCCAAAGATTTCCTACTTTTGGAATAGCTCCTTATGCAAGTAATGGCTGTAAAATACATCAACAAGATTTTCAAGAAACAGGGAGGGAAAGAAAATTTCTCTATTCAGAAACACTCTTGGTTTCTGCTTTGTCAAATATTCACCTTTGGGGCCACCTTGTGCCTGATACATTCAATTCAACCATTGGTTTTAGAAATAACAACTAATAGTTTTACATAACATATAGATGGCCCTTTCAGTATAGGAAAATAGGGCTTGGGTGTAGCAGATATCTACTTGTTCTAAGATGAGCTGTTCACATATTTTACCACCATTAAAGGCCTTTATAGTTAGCAACAACTTAACATTGGCCAGGCAAAATAGCCTGCTGTGTTCAGGCTGGGAATCCCACTTTACTTTGCTCAGCTGTTTTGCAGCAAAGAGGGACAGACTACATAAATACATTGCATTGTATTGAGTCATACAGTGATGATCACAGTGATGGTCGTATAAAAACGTAACTGCTCTTTTAATTCCTATTAAAAAAATAAATCCAGTGCCACTTCATCTCATACAACTGTTGGAAAAGTATCTGTAAGTCTGGCTAGCAAATTAAAAGGCAATTTTATGAAGACCACCCAGAATCCATCTCTGGCAATCCAAGGTAACAGAGCCTTAGTGAAGGATTTTTTTCCCTTGTTTTGTTTTTAAACTTCATAAGAAAAAGAGAGCCCTTTAAGCCCTCCTGCAGCTGCTCAGGCCCTGGCTTCCTCTCTGTCAGTTGGCTTGGCCCAGCCACTCTGGCTTCCCTTACCTTAGTGCTGAGCTCTCCACTGATAATGCTGCACTCTCCAACCACGCACCACTTCTGATCTTTCTTTAAAAAACAGTTGGATTTTTAGATGCAAATATCTCTGGTTATTGATCTTTTTTTATTCCTGACCTGCACTGAAAGCCACCATTAACTGCAGGAACTCATTTATTTCTATGACTTCTGAGGCCCCAGACTGCACATGAACCAGCCTCATTTCTGTTCCCCTCCCATGTTCCAATCACGAAGCAATAAATGCACCTTTCCTTGATAAAAGAAGCAGGCTGTGCTACTTGCCAACACTGTCCTTTAAACAAAAACCAAGTGGCAGTTCTTTATTCTCTCTCCCAATTCTGAGTATCCTTATTTTGCAAGTGTATTGAATAAACCAAAAAACAGGGAATTAAAAAAAAAGCAGTCTATATTGAAAAGTAAAAGGTGATAGTCTATTCAGAGGCTATCCTTCAGACTTGTATTTGTATCAAGAGTGCAAGACCAAGTTTCTATTCGTTAGACCAAATTTTGCTGTTGTTACACCTGGCAAGCTAATCAAAGGCAGTGTGACTACATAACTGCAATTGAATTTAACAAGAGCGGCATGGCACAGTCAGAAAATTTAACTCACAAAACCCCTGTAAAGATTGCATACAGAACAGTGACATTAAAAAATAAAACTTTTAACATTAGCAAAAAAACATATCTAGCAAAACAGCATGATCTGAACAGTATATATTTTTAGCTTGAATAGCAATTCCAGAACAAAAATCCCTTTAAGATTAATCGAGACTTGTGGTTTGTTTCCTAGATTATAACCTAGGCTGCTCCATAATTTGCAAGGAAGCTTTGCGAAAGAAATGATTCATGTAGCATGACCCAAATATGACATGAGAGCTCAGCCTGACCTCTGAATCATATCCAGGTTTCTATCACCAGGAATGCCCAGGGTCTGGCCACTTTTGATTATGAAATTTATCCAGAAGATTATGATAAATATTTTTTCCTGCTCTTTGGTTTTACTTGCTCTCATTGTAGTTAATATCATTGTAG
Organism: Nothura maculosa; assembly: GCA_032353885.1. NCBI lineage: Eukaryota > Metazoa > Chordata > Aves > Tinamiformes > Tinamidae > Nothura > Nothura maculosa. The sequence goes on along the minus strand of JAUBOD010000278.1, from coordinate 22,082 downwards.
AAATGGAAGTGGAGCAGAAATGCTCTGATGCAAATGCCTTAAAAGCACCTCTAAATGCTGCTTTTTTCATACTGAAATTCATACCAAATTTGCATGACTGCCATCTGCACAGAAAAACCTTGTCTTTGCTCCAATGAAGCTGGCTTGCTGAACTTGGAGTCTCTGGATGTGTAGAGCCCTGCACCACTGTATCATCATTCGTGTAACCATGGACAATAAGAATGGCAGCAGCTGCACGTGTCCATTTGAGGGCAGAATGCACCCGTGATCTTTAATAACAATAGTGGCAATACTTAACATTTAAATAAGCTTTTTCATCTTCCAAGTCCTCTGCAGGCAAACAGATTCACCCAACATCTCTCTATTGTGGTATTATCAACACCATTTTACAGAAAGAATTAGAGAATAAAGAAAAACAATGTAATTTGCTGAGGGCCAGCTGGGGAATCACTGACAGAGCGGATTATGAATTGGCGTTACCTGCACTCTTCATTTAGGGACCATCAGAAAGAAGGAGACAAAACTGTGTTCAAAGAACCACAAAGAGCTGATACTGTCTGTGTGACACTGCTCTTCTGTAAGGTTTTATGTGTACACATTCCAAACACTAACAGTTCTAAAATGAGCAAAGGAGGAAATTTTTTTCAGTGGTGAAATCCATCAGGAATTTTCATGTTGCTGGTTCAGGATATCAATCAAGGTATTGTGATGCAGATTAGATCGATTTGTCGCAGAAAAGTGCAGCACATTGCAGTGAATGTGAAATATCACCTGGGTTTTGCTTTAATGTGCACTGATTTAAACAATACTGAATTCAACCGCAACCATCTAGAGACTTTGGAACAAGCCACCCTGCTATAAATAAATGATCAATATTTCCATTTTTAAGGGAATCTGTTTCAATTCAAACAAATTTCTGTGCAAGGTCCAAAATGCATAATAGTATTAAAACTACAGTACAGTAGCTGTGATCCCAACGGACTGTATTCCTGATTGCACCTCTCTAAAATATGCCACGTATTTGATCCAAGCTTTGCGGAATAATGTGGACAACAAACCTTTTCAAAAGCTGAGAATAAAAACAATCTTATTTGGAATTTGTGTATAACAGCTAAAAAAACACTACTCTCATCTTCATTAGCCTGCTATTAAACCCACAAGAGGTGAAGATATCACAACACTGCTATTATCACTCCACTAGACATGGAGTTGTAATTAACGGGAAAAAAAAACACAAAAACCAAACACATTACATACTATCCAAGGGATCTGATCCTGAAAAGCACAGAGCTGCTTATTCCAAGCCTTAAGTCCTTCTAGCTGTCATTGACTTCAGTGAGAAATTTAGGTTCTCCAGAGTGAGCACACAATACTCAGTGTCACACTGGCTTGGGCTGCTGAGTGAGGTAAGAAAGACTATAAAAGTATTTTGATCTGAGGAATATCATCTTTATTCTGAAATTCTGGGATAGGCATATTAAAAATATTTTAAAAGAAAGACTTGCAAAATATACTTACCCAGATTGTTTTGGTCCTTTTCTTTCATTTTACCATGGTACAACCAGTAGTTTAAATGTAGGCAACTGAATGCTTTGTAGAGAACAAAACTGCTTTCCATTTTTTTAAAGATTTTTAAATTGTATCAAGTTAAGGATATTCTGTAAGGGAGCTGCTGCACTTTTGATAAATACATTATCCCTCAAGAAGTGGATTTGTACTTACAGTCTGCTGTAAAAAATCTTTAATACACTCTTCAAAGTTCATAATGTCATAAGCACAAAGCAGGAACACATTATTCCAGCAGTATAACAATAACTGGAATTTTTTTTTTCCTAAGGAACTGCAGCTAATGCTAAAAATCTTATCATCGTGGATACCATTTTTTTTTCTTGTCCTGAATTTTCAGGAGGCAGCTACAGCCATATCACACACACACTCGAATATTCCTGCAGAAATGGCAGCCATCTGGGTGCAGGGGTGGGTGCACTGAGCCCTAGGGTGCCTTTAGCCAGTTCACTTGAAATCTCGAGTCTGTCCCGTCCTATCACCCAGCAGCAATAGAACATTTGTTCCCTGAAGGCCCGGCACGCTGCCAGCAGCAGGTGTTGGGCTGTCCTCTGGGAGGAAGGCAGCAGGCATGAGCACTGATGTGTGCCTGTGACAAGATGTTGCAAATCTGCTCTCATAGCGACGGTGACAGCATCTGGGACAGTGTTGTGAGTCACCATTCTGTAACCATTAAAAACCAGTTGCCGTTCCTTTCATAATAATAAATTAAAATATCATTCCAAAGTGTGCTGCTCTCAGGAAGAAAATTAAAGAGAAAAGGCAGCTATGCATAAAAATCTGCCTATGCACCCCCTCCAAACAGTATTATAGCATACATTATTACATTGTATGCAAGTGAATTTTTTAAAATTAATAGGCATGTTTGATGATCTAAGGATGGGTTTGTACTATTTTGCAAAACATATTCCTGTATTTTCTTAAATGCAATCAAAAAGACAATGTTTGAAAGTCACTTAAAATTTTCACAAATATTGGGAAGCTACATCCTTTTGAAATAACGATTTCTTAATTTATAGACAACTCTTAACACAACTGCCCCTACTAAGTCCAGATCCCCAAACACTTCAGTGTTAAATTTCATTTGTTTATTCTCAAAGTGTGTTTCTTCTGCCTATATTCAAAGCTATTTTCAAAGTATATTAGATGTTTTGCAAGACAGGGATTTATATTAATGTG
>JAUBOD010000277.1:514315-524407 GCA_032353885.1 Nothura maculosa | reverse complement strand
GCTTCTGGTTCCTGAAGGATATTATTTAGAAGCAATCATTTCTTATACACCCATTAGTCTCATCACTTAGCAATACAGTCTATACTGTATTTGGTATAAATCACTCAAAGCAAGCCTGATTTTGGATACCATCTAAATAAAGTGCACCAAAGTTTGATAAAGTTACCACCTTTCCAGGATTACGACCTTCTTTTATACCTATATATTTGTACGTGCATACAGAAATTGTTCTTTTGACAGTAAGGAAGAGAAAAGGCAGAAAATAAAATGCTTCTGAATATTTTTGTGTTTTTAAAAACTGTTAATTGAGCAACTACAATGAAATCTGCCTCCCTCTCTAGCTGGTTTACCTTGTCAAAAGAAAGGAAAAAGCTATCTTTAATTCACACTTAAAATACTTAATTGCGTATTTCACAGAAAGGAAGAAATGCTGAATTTGTTCCCTCTTGCTTTAGAAAACAAATCATTAATATATGAAGGGTACAGAAAAAGATTTTTTTTTTAAAAAAAGAAAGTATTTCTCAAATTGGAGCCATTTCCTCTACAGTATTGGCTGCAAACCCAAACCTAACCTTTTCTGTAAATACGATGTTGCTCTCACTTGCTCATCTGTAGCTCTGTACAATTTATTTCAGATTAATTAGTGTGGTGTTGAATGTGAGCCCAGAAGTGGGTCCACCGTGCTCACACAAGCACTCTGGATTTACATCGCTGCTGCTAAGATTACACTGCATCTAAATTTTGTATTTTTTGTTTAGATATTTCTGAGCATATCTATTACCTCCATATAGTCTAGAGGGGAAAAAAACCTCACAACTACTAAAAAAAACAGAAAACCTCTAATACTCTGTTATTAAGAAAAAATGCAAAATATGGAAATACTTTATGTTCTATGCTTACAAGAACAGATGTTTCTGGCAACAGAAATACTTTTATGGACGGGTTGCATATTAAATTCGGAAGAGAGGGAAGCTATTAGTGGATTCAGATTAATTCTACTGTCAACAGATGCCAGGCGACGCATTCATACACACAACTGGGCCCTGAATAAAGTGTATTTATTCAGGAGAAGAACCTGATAGTGCAAAATAACACAAATTAAAATATCAGGGTGCACAGAAATAGAGTAGAATATAAAGGATTAAGTATTGTAAGCGACATCTAACACATATGCTAAACCTTCTCCTCCAATACCATGCCTATACTGCTAATAATAAAACTAATACAGGTTCCAAAATAGGCAGTGAGATGATTATGAAAATAGATATCCTTTGGCTTTCGAGCTCTCCTTGCATGTCTTATGAGCACCATAACCTGAAGGAGCAGCTAGTGCAATTTTCCATTGAGCTATATATGAGATGAGAGAAAACAGAACAAGAACAACATCATCATAACCAACTCCTCCTTCAAACCCCCACACAAGTAAAAAAGAAACACAAAGTAAACAAATAGAAACACAAAGCAAAACCCAGGGACATGACAAGACACTGGAATGTTCCTGTTCCCATTCCCATGCTCCGCCCGCCCGTTGGAGCTGCCACCTGGCAGGGTCTGGGCATCAGCCACTGCTGCCTGCTCTGCTCTTGGCCTTGCCACCCGTCTGCTTTGCTCTAATGCAAATGCAAACCTGCATTCATAGACTTTTTCTGGGGTCACAGAGGAGTAAACTGATGTTCTTGTTTCCAAGTCTGACAGAAACCAGATTAGCAAGAAAGCTTCGCTAATAACACCATGGTCTGCAGCAGAAAATATGCTATTGTACTACATTATCTACTGGTTTTCATTAAGCTAGGAGATGCACTGTACACAAAGAACCCTTTAAAAGAAGAAGTTTCAATAAGCCACAAAACAGCTCTTCTCCTACAAGGGTATAACTAGAAAGCTGAAGCCATGAGCTGTGCATCTGAGCATGCAGGAAACAAGGTTTGTGCAGTTAAAAAGGAAGGAGACAAGTCAGAAGAGCCAACAATACCCAACCATCACTAGGCTCAAAAGCAGTAGTTCAAAGGATAAAATTGAGGAGCTGTTCTAAGCTCAACATCAAGCTCGGCTTAGTGTCTGTGGCTCAGGACTGTCCTGCAGAGCAGGGAGCACTGCCGCACGGGGGTGGTTCAGTGTGGGACACGTCACCTGGGGCCTGGGTTGTGGCACCCGGGTCTGCATCTCAGCGCTAACACAGGGCAGCTAACACAGCACCCAGGCTTTGAGAAGGGGGGAACAAAGGCAGCCAGACCTGAACTATTCCGGTGTATGCTGCAGTCACTGTCACTTTAGGGGGGGAAAATAGCTTTACTCTCCAAACATTTATCATTATTTAAAAATAGTGTCAGAAAGTTCTCTAAAACTCCTCAGTCATACATCATCCTACAGGGGAAAAAGGCAAACAAAACCAAAAACTCCTGACCTGAAAGACTCTGAAAATAGCTCCATATACTAATAAAAGAAAGCTGCAGAGATGCTATTGTTAAAAAAATAAACCCAAACTCCTTTATTCAATGAAAATATTTTCTTACTGTAAAACAGCACAGAGTTCACATTGTCCGGTCTAGGACTGTATTTGACTTTGAGTTTTTCAGTTTCTCCTCTACCTTTTCATCTCCAGGCTTCAAATCCCGGCTGAACTAATAGTGATTGCTAAGGGAAAGCCAAAGCAGTAAAGCCCAGACATGGGTAACTGCCAAACACGGGTGCAATGCAGTGCAAAGTGCATCCGAGCAGTCAACCTTGGGAAACTTCACACATGAGATTTCCTTTCAGAGCATTAAAAAAAACCCCCAGATATTCTGGGAATGTTCATACTGCACTAGAAACTCCACAATTGTTCGAGTTATCTTCAAATGCAGAGACTAAACGTTAGCCCCCTTCTGCCCACTTACTTGCTAACACATTGACCTGAGTTTACCAGCTACCTTGACATCCTCTTGCGACGCATTTTTCTTGTTTTGCTAAATCAGACTCATATACTTGAATAACATTCTTAAGGCTCCCTTCTGAAGGAAAAGGACTTGAGATAAACTTCCAGAAGAGACAATAAGTTCTTGAGAGTATGTAGACATAGAAGGTCCACAGATAATTCTCCTTGCAGCTCAGATAGTTCCTATTGGCTACATAAGGACAGTTAGCAGGAACTTCTCCATTTCCTTTTAGCTTGCTGTAGTGAACCATACAAAGAAAAACAGGGAGCTCGAGTCCTGCCCAAGCTGGCAGAAATGAAGTTTTGCTCCTCTTAGTCCTGCCCTCCGTTTGCTCAAACTCCAGTTGGGATCCCCACTGCTAATCTGCTCTGAGTAGACAGCAGCGCTCGGATAAGCAGGGAGGGAGTCTTGCTGCATGTGGCCAAATGGAGAGACCTCAGTGAATAACGCGTAAAAACCCTCCCACACAATGAGGTAATTTTTCTTAATGTTTTAAATAAATGCTGCTTTTCATTCCTCCCAGACTACGCTTATAATATAATTATATGATTGCTGGGGGCTTCATATAGCTGAATTATAGGGTGTCTCTTCCATATTAAGGTTTGTGAAAGAGTCTCTCAGCTTCTTTTCATATTTTTCTAACCACCGACAGGGATACTCACAAGGCATTCTATAATTCAATTACAACTATCCTCTGAGAAACATATAATTTTATAGAAAGAAGATTTAAGCCATCATCCATCCATTTTTTGCTGTTATGAAAGCATTTGTCTAAAGTCTAGTATTAAATTTAAATACGTCTGAAACAATCTCAACCCAAATTCAACTTTCACATTCCTTTCAACTGTGGCAGCTGATACTTGTCACATTGGCACAACCCCCAGGCTCAGTTTTAACCAAATGATCATGTGTGCAAAGTACAGGCAAGACAACAACTGCATGGAAAACAAATGTCCAGGGAACATATCGTGGGATGGGTGCACAGGGGCAAATAAGTGTGTACAGTGTATCTCCATTTCTATGAAAATACATTTTATATGAATACACACTGAATTGATTCAAAGCAACTCAACATAACATCATATCTTTCACTGCTGCAGCACATACATTTAAACAAGTATTCGAGCGGATTACTAGATGGCATTGGATTATCAAAACCTCTTCACATCATACGTGAGTTTCCAAGCACAGACATACCAGGTTGGAGAAAAGAGAAAAGAAAACAACCCACACAAACACAACCTAACCAGAACAAGAACCCAAAGGAAGAGTCTCACTCCCCTAATTTTCACATGCTTCGCAGCAAAGGATGGCCTAAGAACAGGCGACCAGCCCAGAAAAGCTATACACGGTTTGCAGTATGACAAAACACTCCAAAGCTTACGAAGAGTATCATGTCTGCTATCACCATCGTAACTGATATGAGCCATTAACAGAAGGAAATATGATTTGGATTTGCAAATTAAAAGGAAAGATGATTTCCATTAAAATAACTGTTTTTTTTTTAAAAAAAGAAAAAAATAGTTTATGGAAGTAAAACCCAAGTATCTTACCAAGTTTTCTTTAGATCCATAGTAAGACTTTAAAAAAAGAAATCCATATACTATATTTTACCATTTAAAGATTTAAATGTAATATTATCTTTCCAAAGAGCAGTATTTTAAGATATTAATTATATTTTATAAAACTAGTGACATCCCATAGCTCACAAAGCATTAATACAAGAACATGCCCATTGATTTTCAGCTTGATCAACTAAGTAGGGTGGAAAAGGGAGTTGGCTGTCAAGAGCAGCCAGGAAGCGGGAGGCGTCGGGCGCGCACGCGGGCCCGGGCGCAGCAGGACACCGCGAGCAGCTGCTGGCGCCGCCGCGACGCTCCCAAGCTGCCGAGCGCCATCTCCTTGGCGGCGGGGCAGGAATCCGCGTGTCCCTGCGCACTGGAGCTCTCCCGTTGAGGATGATGAGGCTGTGAGTGCTTTCACGGAAGCAGTTTTCCCAAGATAAGAAGCTAGCTTTGCTCTTCATATATTCAGGAGCAACTTTTATTTCTTGAAGCATTTGGACATATTGATAACGCCAACAGATGTGGAAGGGAACCAGTGAGCTCCAGGAGGAGGCAACGTGCAGCCACCAAGACAACACACTCCTTGTAAAGTCTTTTCTCATGCAGCATTTTGCAACCATTTTAACCAGCAAGTGAGATTTTTCACTCTTTCTACACATGGCTCTGTTTACCCAGAACAAAAGATGCCTCCCGTATGAAGCAATCCCTGGTGATTTGTGCGAGGCCACCTGAAACGGATGCTGAAAGGCTCCCCGGGGCAGCGGCTCCCGCTCACCGCGCCGGCCGAGCGGGCCCTGCGCCGGCTCCAGCCAGCTCTGCTGCAGCTTATCGGAGAGTTCTTGAAAACTGCAGCCTCAAAGCAATCTCTGACTCATCTTTTTCCTGAGTAAATTCAAAACAAGCCATCAGAATAATTCAGCTGCACCCTGGCAGCTATTTTCTATTTCCTAGTATTTCAAGCATGGCTGGATGGCAGCCAATGCCAAATGCTGATTTTTGTAAGGGTAACCACTAGCTACCTAGGGAGGGGAAGAAAGTTGTCGGGTGACATATCATATTTCATCTATCATAATTTGTCAGCCAAAGCTGAGAAGGGTTTCTAAAAAGACAACCTAGACAGAGCTTCCAGAGTTCGATTTTTTTCACACAACTCTCATAGACAAAACACAAAAAAAGCCACAACCCACCCTGGGTCTTTAAAACTCCGTCAGGCTCCTAATTAAATTTATAGCTACTGAGCTACCCCACAGTTCCTCTTCTGTGAGGATGTGTTTGGATCAAGCAGTTCTAAAATGATGTTACGAATGACACTGCAGTTGTACTAAGCTGACACTTTAAATTAGAAGCAAATTTAATTACCTACATTTGGTTAAAGTGCACTGCCATAACTTTCAGCTCACAATCTGGCTGTTCTGTAGCAACAAAACAAACACTAAATATACTTCAAAAATAAGTCATTAGTGCAATTTCAGCATCCAAATTGCTATTGAATTGTGACCTAAACCACAGCAATTCCAGTATAAATGCATTCAAAACCTGTGTTATAAATTTTACAGAAGTTAAATTCTATACCTATATCTGTAGAGTTATGTTAAACAACAGATACCTCATGGACAGACATCTCAGAGCATCAGCTGAGGTCAAACCATGAGCATCAGCTCCGCTCTACAGTGCCCAGCTACTCTCGCACTAACAATCTTCAATCACAGACCAAAACACTTCATGAAGAAATGAAAAACAGTCAGCACTCTAGTTAGATTTTTAAGTATACAGCTATAGCTATGACAGCTGTCAATATTTCATGTTCCATTTCATTTAAAGGATTGCTTTTTATTAGAAAATTTGTGAGATAATGCAGTAATTATTTTGATATCAATTTGCACTTTTTTCTTCTTATATGATGGCTTAGCTCAGTAGTACATAAAATAACATTTGTTCCTGCAATAAATTAAGTCTTAACTAGAAGAACATTTCGTTACAACTATTTCATTTAGGAAAAGCTGTCTAATATTTACGCTTCAAGTTTAGGATTTGAGAAGCATGAGCTCCCAGCTCAGTCATACACTGCCCAGCTGACCTTGCCCAAATCACTCTGCAATGTGGAAGACTGAGATAACAATACTTACTACGTCATGAGAGTACTTTGCAGATAAATATGTTAAAGGAGTGCAAATTAAATGGAAACTACAACCCTGAAAAGTTTGCAGACAGAGGGATTTCTCCAGGTAGTTAATAATTCACTGTCAAACTCAGGTGCAAGAACAGACAAGAGACCTTTAAGAATTACTTCTTTCCTTGAGTTTTTCAGGTGCTTCACAACAGCAACAACACATCACGTTATTTCTTTTTTAGTGCACACACTGTTTGGCCATCACTGCACAGAGCAATCTGCTGATGCCTTGATACTTGACAAGACCTAAGAATAAGAGGAAGACTATTCCACCCAGACCTCTGTTCCCAACCTTTCTTTGCTCAAGGTTTACCCATGTCAGAAAGAGCCTTTATTTGCCTTAAATTTAACTAATTTATTTAGCCAGATCCAGAGTTAAATTCCAATCTCCTGGCACCTGAAGCAGTGATTGCCTATGGAACACAACGCTTTGTCCAGAATCAAAAGATGATTTTTCTCCGCGCTGCCAGACAGGCCAGAGGCTCCTTGCAATGGGTCAGCACCGCACAGGTGGGCAACCTGGACCGTGTTAGTCCCCACGTTTGCAGAGCCCAGGAGCAGCGCTAAGGTCATGAACACAGTGACACCGCCAGCCAATGCCACATGCCTCGACATCAGCGCTACCGCGGCAGAGGACACGGCTCTTGAGCCGCTCAGTTTTCTTTCCTGTTCTTGGTTTGAGATGGTGAAGGGCACAAGCGGCATCAGCCATCCCAGTGTCTCCAGGTGCAGGGGTTGGGGCGTTTGGACATGCAGAGAGTGCTGAGGCTTTTCCTTCCCTCTCACCTGCATGATGGGGCACAGGCACATGGGCATTTTTCCTTTGCTTCAGCATCTGTGGAGGGAAGACCATGAGCAACTGCAATGGGGGGCTGCTCTAAGAGACCTTTGCAGAGCACTCAGCCCAGCTGTGAGGGTATCAAAGCAATCACCTGCAATGACTGAGCTGCTCCTCAAACATAAGGAGGTATTTCAGAAAGATGCCAATGGTGCTTTAGGTTTGCTACCAAGTGCCCACCTGTGGTTCCATGTTTCCTCTCCAGGTTGGGAAGCACCACAAGCTCGGGCAGAGCTGGCGAACGGCTAGAGCCCCTGCGCCTTCCAGGAAAGACCCAGGGCTGGGACACGCAGCCAGCTCTGACGGAGGGAAAAGATCGGTACAACAAGTGGAAAAGGAGAAGTAATGGGATAAATAACGGTGCTGCAGGCCTTGAAAGACAAAACTTGCTGCAAAGAAAGTATCACATCAGATTTGTTTATAAGAAAGGGAGATTTCACTGGGGAGTGTTGAAGAGGAGGGAAGGCTGCTAAATCTTTGTGACACTGATCCTTGGAACACAGCAGAATAATACATTTTAATATGGTGCTGAATATTAACAAACTGCAAAGGCCTTATTAACTGTTAAGCAGAGAAACAAAATCATCATGATTTTCCAGTCTGTGAATTTCTCATAACTGGGATTTTAAAGGGAAATAAAATACACTAATAAAAATACAGTAGGGAAGTACATCAAAGTATCCTGACAGTTAATGAATAAGCACTGAAAAGACATTTGCAAGCTCAGATTGCAGTTGTGACAAGTCATATCTAGGGGTAAGCTAAACAAAATAAAATCCCTCTATTTCCTATATACAAAATGTTATAAGATCAAAATGGTATTTTTATTATCTTGTGTAAATTAAAACCTTTTTCAAGGGACAATCTCTTACAAGCTATAATACTTGCATGAATATTATAGCTTGGCTGTCTGGAGCAGGACAAAAAACAGATACCGAATTCACAATAGTTGCTTTAAGATGCCTCGCTTGCAGGTTTTACTACAGCTTCCAAGATTGGTAGGAGCCATGTTGAAAGCCAGGCCGAAGCTGCTGCTTTCTGCGTCAGAACCCCACTGTTAACGGAGCGTCGGAAGCCCCCGACGCTGCTGCCCGGTTCTCGAGCGCTGCTCCGGGGACTCGGCTCCGCAGGGACCTCAGCGCTGAAGGGCTCCCCGAGAGCACGTGTGCAATAAGCGAGACACCGTGTGAATATTTAACAGAGCAAAATCAGATTATTGACAGAGCGGATCACGCCGGGGCTTGACACAGCAGGCGGTAAAGGGCACTTGCTCCTCAGGAAGGGGTCAGAGCCACCGAGACCGATGCTGGTGTGAGCTCAAAATTACCCTTAGTCAACATCTAAGGACTTCCTTGTGTTCTCCACGTGGGTTCTCCTCTGCAATATAGACCATTTGCCTAAGATGTTATTTCGAAAGCAAACGCTGCAAACTATTTCCCAACTGCTACGAGGTGCTCATGAAACTCACACAGACGTGTAAGTGTTAAGAGGATTGGTGGATTCCAGTTACAAGATCCATGGAAAATTATTTCAACCGCCATCCAAATTCTGACCACATTCCACCACTGATGCCCAAGGTGAGCAGATCTTTATTCTGTAAGACATCTCATCAATAAATTACTACTTCACCTACAGTAGCTTGGCAAGTCTAGCCTATAACATTTATTAATCAGAGGCTGTTAGCAAATAAAAAATGTCCATTCTCAATATCTAGAATGAGCTTTTATGCAATGAAAACCTTAAAATCTCAGTCCTACTGTACTTTGTTCATAACCACATTTATTATTATGCTACCAGTGTAAAATGGAGATAAACCTTCCCTTGTACATAATAACAAGGAGTAGGTGGTCTTTGAACAAGACTACAAAGTCAGCTTCAAATAAAAGGAACAACAAGGATGGATGCCTGAAAAAGGCAGATCAATTGCTTTCATTAAACACATGCTCGTATTCTTTCATAGGTCCATTTCTTTTTGATAATTAATTGATGATAAAAGAATCTTCCACATCTTTTCAAGGAGTGAATATCAGATCAGAAAAGTCTCAAACTAAACTCAGCAAAATATTTGTGAAAATCCAAAGGGAACTTGTATTTGCAGGGAACTCCTATTTATGTTTCTGTAAGAAAAGGACAGAATCTTTTATTCTGCCTCTGCTCCCATTTTTCCACCTGCTTGTAGTAATTAGGGATGTATTAAGGATAAAATACATGTTACCTAACACAGATACATCACCAGGTGCAATTACCCATAAATCTATAATCTCACACAAATATTTGAGTGTTTTGTGCTCAACTAAGGTTTGCACAGCCAACTTCAAAATTCTTCTCACAAGCACTGTGGTTACCAGCCACTAATTCGCTCTGTAAAGATGTGGTTAAGTACTGCTGTAGTTACTAATATTTAAATATCATATTTTGGATACAGGAATGTCTGGGGATTTAGATACATGAGTATTTAGATACTTTCAGGGTGCTTACACTGCCTCAGTGTATGGCTGCTGGTAACAGAAGCAGGAGGGAGACAGTAGGAACTGGTGGCAACTTGCAGCCATGTCTGGAATTGATGGCACCAAGGCAGGTGCCATGAATTTCACCTTGTAAGAG
>JAUBOD010000277.1:490523-500827 GCA_032353885.1 Nothura maculosa | reverse complement strand
TCAATATAATTATATTCTTAGTTGTTTTTTAACAAAGCCTGGAAAAAATGGGTAGCAATAGTTCACCAAATGAAACACATTAAATATATGGCAGTGAATGGATTATTTCTTCTAAAGGAAGCACCCACAAAAAGACAGAATGGCCTAAGCTGAGGAAGCCCCGAGCTCTGCGTGGAGCCGCCCGGAGAAGAGCGCTAGTCCGGAGGCAGATCCCACCCGCGGGACCTGGGCTCACACTCGTGTGCGTGGGCACAACGCAGGGGCACGAGCTGGACACACGCAGCAGAGCTGCTCGTTTCTCTCTCCTAGGTGCACTGACATGCCTGGAAAAGGAGCCTTCGCCACCTTCCCTTTCATATTTCTGAGGCAGAAGATCCTGTCCCTTCAGCAGTGTGAGGTATATGTACAGCCAGCAGCACCTGGCACAACTAACTTGAGCTGTTATTTGTTTGCAAGTTAAAGCTCAGTCTCTCCAGAGCTGAGCCTGCAATAGAGAAAAAAAAATGCACAAAACAACACATATTTTAATTAATCTTTTCCTATAAGGATTTAATGTTTGTGATTTACAGTCTGTCATTTACAGTTTGTCATTCATATTAGCCATTACGTTTTCCTTTTGCACTTATCAGACATGAAATCTGTATTAACCTACCCAAGAAAGTGAGACTGACATAGTCCATCCATTCCTTTCCTTATCTTTGCCATGTGATCACTGCATCAAATTGGGTTGAAATTACTCGGAGATACCACACATCTAGAACCTCCATGAACTAATTCCCACCCAGCTGCAACACAAGGTTATTTAGTGCTCTCCCTGGGAGAACAGCACAGAGTTTTCTTTGCCTACCCTGCAGCGTGTGGATTCACAGCATCCAGAGCAACTACTGGCACATCTGGCAAGTCCAGACAGAGATAAGCAGTGGATACCAAAAGAAACAGGATCCCCTGGAGAGCACCGGGAGCAGCTCCGAGTACTGCAGGGTTCTCTTACAGTGAGAAGAATTCCAACACAAGAGGGTCTTCAGACATTACAGCGAGGAGCTGGAAATGGGCAGAAAGTGCAAGACACAATCTTCAGAAAATCACATTTATTTTGTCTTTAGACATATGTATCAACTAAAAGTATCAACTAAAACAACGCAACGAATTCCATAGTTTAAACTTCTAGGACACGAAGTAAAAAGCTGCACAAAGCAGCTTCCCAGGCTCATAAGAAGCAGCAATTAGGAGTCTCTTGAAAATAAGACATCTGCAGAATGAAGCCATGAGCAGAGCTTCACACCAGGTACCGAGCAGTCACTAGTGTCTCCTCTGCCCAAGCCGAGGCTGCAAAACTGCCTTTCAGGGCTGGGAGAGAAAAAGGAGACAAGCACAGAGTCTGAAACAGCAGCTTATACGAGCCTGAGCTCCCCAAATCCTGAGCACTTTATGGCAAGTAAAATCCTTCTTGATGAAAGTGCTCCCTTCCCAAATATTCCCAGATATTCCCAAAGCACAAGGCATTCAGGAGCGGCCTTGCACACCGCATGCTCCATGTCTAGATGGAGGCTGGGTAAGAGAAGGCGAAGGGGTTGGAGCCCCTGTTCCAGGTTTCCCTGAATGGTAAGGAACAGCTCTGAGCTTTATTTTAGACACTGATGACTGGTTTACTCATGCTGTGGGATTGACAGTTATGGAATAGTTTGTAAAATATTTCTTTCTACCAATATGTTACTTCATCAGCTTTGACATATAGTAATTAATTGCAGATAGCTGTTAAAAATATGTGTATGACTGTGTATGCATTTGTTTTTACTCATATATAAGTAAGAACTCTTTCCATATGGGTAATCCAGTACCATGAAGGAAAGAAAACCCTAAGAATAGCAATAAAGCAAGAGCAACTGCTTGCACTACCCAAGGAAGCTACATGGAAAGGTTTGTTTGTATCAGGCCAGCTGTATCCAAGTGCTTTCCATGATTCCAAGACTAATATCAAAGAGAAAAGTTGTGCAGGTCTTCACGGCCACACATCTAAAGTATCTACAAACAGAAATCTGCAATTGCAGTATGAATCCTAACACCTGCCTCCAGGCAAAAACTGCACAAAAACTGTACAAAACTCCCCTTAAATTTACAGAGTAAATGCAGAAAAAGTTGGGAGGAAAGGGGAGGCTAAATGCAAACTTATTTTTGCTGTTAATCTATGAAACGGAAGAAAAAGCAGTAACTAAATAAATAAAAAAGCACTGCAGTAATCTTGTACAAAAAGGGCATTTACAGCTCAAACAAAATGAAAAAGAGTAAGAGCTGAGCGGCGCTCAGGAGCGAGCAGGCACAAGGCCGCTAAGCACGTGGGCCTCACTCACACCATGGAAAATTAAAACCTGATCAAGAGCGAAAATACCATTTATAGTTCAGCAGGAGCATTAACTGCTTAATTAAAAGTCAGACTAAATTCTCCACTCGCCCTGCCCTCCAAATCTGTCCGATATAAATATTTACTTATTTATTAACATTTTGACAAATTGAGGAAATTCAGCACAGGAGGGGAAAACTGCTTGGCATTTGTATCCTGGAGCTGAAACGTGTGAACACAAGCAGTAACAGAAGGTTAATAAGCCCGTTCTCCTCTGAGCCACGCTTAGCCCCATGTAAACAAAATCTTTCTCCACTTCAGGAAAAAAAATAATACTTGCATTGAAAACATGCCTAAAACTATTTTTTTTTCACCTTGCAAGAGCAGGAAACACAAAGAGCTATTAGTAGAAAGAAATATCAAGAAGCCTACTTTGCTAAGTTTTAAGCTCTCAGGATTGTAAAGGGAAGGTCACAAGAAAGGCACAAGAAACAGTCTATCCTTGCCAGGAAGACGACAAGTCAATCTTCTCAACAAAGACCTCATTTATGTGTCAAGAGACACAGAAAACAGAGTAAGCAAAGATGGTAACTAAAGGATTGCCTTAATCCTTAAAAATTTGGTAAGTAGAAGTTTATGCAGAAGGACCTTTCATGAACTGTGTTGCCCGTGGCAGCTGTCACTGTCCTGGCCACGCTGCAAGCACTGCAGAGCTCTGCCCTCGACGACCCTGACGGGCTCTTCTTCACGTCACTTTGATGCTGCTCGCTGATCACAAGCTCAAGACCTGTCTGCCAAACAACAATTTTACCAAGATTTCCCACTGATTTTCCAGGAAAAAGGGCACAATAAACCACTGAAGCTGCTAAAGAGCCAACAGGCAGCACTAACTGCCTCCCTGGGGCAGGTAAAGCTGGAGCTGCTTTGAGCCTGACCAGCAAGGCCAGGTTTAATGCTTGACAGCTCGCAGTACTAGGGACAGCACAGCCGAATACAACACAAAACACTATTAGAAATAAGACACCCAATGTCATTTAGTATTGGATATTCAAACTTACTGCACCTAGTAACCTGTCTACTGCCCTGGCTGGTATTCTGCACACATTTTTTTTGTAAAATTTAAAAAGTATTAAAATTAATCACTATGACAAAGCTTAAAGCAAAAGTTACACATAAAAATAACACCAGAGATGACTCAAAAAGAGAGTACAAATGACATTTATCATAGTTGGGTGGTACATCTGTTTTGAAGGGAATATTATGACATCTAAAAATAAAGTCTGTATCTATTCTCCAATGAAGCTGAAACATTACTGCAGCTGTTTTATTATTATAAGAGCCACACAGCAATCACACCACAGTTACACTGTGCTTATTTCAGTACCAATGCCAGCTGTATTGCTCATGTTAAGCAGATCGAAGTGATTGCTCATTTTCCAAGACTAACAGAGGAATATCCAATACTTACAGACATGCTGCTTGAAAATACAAACACAAGTTTCATTACACATAATGAAGGAAAAAAAAAGCTCTGAAATTCTCAGATATTCCTGAACAAGCTATTTAAAGATACTTTAAGATATATAGATGTTTAATATCCAGTAACCATTTGGATCCTTAATCTTTCCATCTGTAACCTGCATGTAACGATTGCCAACCAATCCAACTTCCAAGAACTTGGCAGCATTTGTAAGGAAAATTGGGATCACCAAGGAAGACTGTGACTAGCAAAGAACAACTGTCAGAGATCTAGAAAAGCCAGTTTGCAAATCCAGCAGAAAGTCGAACTCAACTTTCTTCAGATGTTCCTATTGCCCCTTCCATTCCAAGAGGAGGACAACAATGTCAACAACAATGTCAAATGTCTAAAATAATAACAATTTATTATTATTATTTAATAATGATGATAATTATTATTTTAGCAGTGGCAAGCCCCTACAACACAACCAAAACCATTCACATTCCTAGAAACAATTCATATCGAAAAAGCCAGAAGAGAGAAAAAATAAATTTCCCATGCTGATATAGCCATATACTATATTCCAGGACTCCTCCCATGTAAAAATAGAATTCCCCAAAGAACTCGGGTAACAGCTCCATGGCCTCCATGAAGCCCAACAACACCCCAGGGTGGGCTCGAAGCTGAGAGCCCAAAGCCCAGGGCTCTGCAGAGGTGACGCTTCAGAGGCTTCAAGCCAATTTGCTGCTTATCCCATTGTGTGCCGCAGGACCGTGTGCTTGTGTGGGACAGATTGATATTGAAGTTTAATAAAAAGGGATTAAAAACAAACACAACAAAAAAACATAGAAGAGAAGCAAGGAGTGAACAGAATTGCTGCAAGCTTGGAAAATCCACAGAGGTAGTTCAGAATTACTAGTCCCCAAATACACAGTCTCAGAATTGCAGATCCCCAAAGGGCACAAAATAAGAGAACCTAATTCATCTTAACAGGCTGAATCACATGAACAACTTCAAAACAGCCCAAACTACGTGTGGGGAATGCAGAGCCCTGCAGCTGATGCTACAGGTCTGGGTCCCACCTTCCCGCTGGGCACGTGCTCTGCTACAGGAGCAGGTAACAGGAGCTCAGATCCTGGCACACACATTTTCTGTATAGTGTATAAGACATTAGGCCTTGAGAAGAATATGAGTTATGTCAGTGATCTTCAGAAAACAAAGCAGAGGAGTTTTATTTGCATATTTTAAAAATAATTAAGCCTTTTTAAAAAAATTTATACCGATATATCTAAGAGATGAAGTATTTTGCACATCACACAGCAAAAACAAACGCGGTGCCAAGGCCTGCGGAAGCTATGGATATTTCCCCATATGCCTGCTAGATAAGTTTCTACTCTATGGCTAAAGGCTGCAAAATACTTGTTATTCCCTCTTATCTGAACCTGAAAAAGATATATTGACATTTTTACACAGTCACATAAGAATAAAAGGTTGAAAGTCCATTGCCTCAAGAACTATGCAGATAAGCTTTACCCTCAGAATTCCTTTAGAAAAGGGGCTTTAAATCCCAGTCAATCACCTTATCATTACAAGTTACATCTTCAGTTCTGTCAGGCAACTTGAAGAGCAGATGAAATTACAGTGCAGCAACTAAATTCCCAAAGTTGCTATTTTTTAATATTCAGAACCCGCTCATTGCTAAGTTTGATTTATTCAGTCTAGGCTTAGAATCTTTTCCTATGCAAAAAAATTATCTGGTTTCCATTGAAATTCTTTTGTCTATTTGGCCACAAAGGAAGAATGAACTGCTTTTAATTAATTTTTCAGTGAAATAAGAAACAAATTCCAGGCAATTCCATGTTCTCCTGAATTCAAATTGACATTATGTGATCTCAAATATGATTCATTAAAAAGCAGTCTTCTCTAGATTTATTTTTCCAGCTCGTGGTACCTATCCCATACATTTATTATTTCAATAGGTTTATTAACAACCAGACTTGCATGCAAAACTCAGCCACAGAGGAGCTGCCACTGCCTGTAGCTTCTATCAGCAAATGAAAAGCTGCTAAATGAAAACCTTCCCCCTTCCAGGAGGATTTTTAAGGAGCCTGCAACCCCGAGGAGATTCAGCAGCTGGTGCCAGCACGCAGGCCATGCCCCCCAGGCTCACCCCTTTGGAACCTTATGAGCTACGTGGCCCAAGCTCGTGCTAGGGAGCATTTCTGCCAGGGAGCAGCACGATCTCCGTGCTCTCCAAACCCCTCCTGTTTCTCAGTTCCAGACACCTCAGGAAAGAGGACAAGGACCTGGATCACCCACTTGTCTGATCTAGAAGGCAAATCTGGTACCTGAACCTAATTTTATGTCCCTAGCCATCTAAAACTCTTAAATGCCTGTAGCAAAGCACCTTATCTAGGAGTTTAAAACACCCTTCAGTTGTAGTACCCCCAACTCAGCCTTCCAGACATCTAGAGAAGGAAAGAGGGGGAAAAAGAAAAATAAATGGCAAGAAAAGACAGCATTAGGTGCTTGAAGTTAGCTCACTTATTACAAACCTGCACTGTACCCTTCGTTCAGGTCTCTAGAGTGATTCAAAGAAATGACAGGAAGAAGAATTAAAGGAATATTCTTTAGTCTTTCATTCAAATGAATGAAAGAAAATGCAGAAGTGGATGCATATCTGACAATGCAACACTGTGGTTCTACACACCATTTCTCAGTCTCCTCGGAAAAGTTGACAAGCTGCCCTGAAAGCATCTGTGTGACTTTTGTTCTTTTTTAAAAACAGAAAGATAATGTATATTTAAAAGGGAAAGAATTACTTTGTTTGATTCCATGTAATAGACAAAGTATAGCTTTAAATAAGTAAACGAGCATAGATTTAAGTGAACTGTGCTGCTTTGGAAACGTAGAAACCCAGGCTGCACCCAGGCACCTCGGTGGGAACACCCAACAGCCACCCACAACCAACCTCCACGTCTCTTTCTCTTGCAGAATTACCTTCCCAGCGACCTTCTCCGGGCCTATTTATTCCATTTGCGATAGCTCCTGCCAGAGGGGGACCCAAGGGAGCTTCCCGAGCAGCGTTAGGAGAAGCAGGGAGCTGGGAGGGAGGAAGGGAGCTGCGAGGCCGGGGAGCTGCAGCGCTCGGGACCGGAGGGCAGCGCTCGGGACCGGAGGGCAGCCCTCCCCTGGCAACAAAATCGCTCACGCGCTTCTAATATCAAGCGGCAGATTCAACAGCTTTAGAACACAAAGCAAAACCCACAGCACCAAAGGGTAAAAGCACATTTGAAACGGTCTGGGAACGCTCGGGACACAAATAACTGCACTTCAGGGGGTGCCACCTACGGATTCCCCAAACCTGCAGAGATTTAATTTCTGCAAGCAGGAGACAACAAAACTTGATTTCTACTTACTCTGTTATCATTAGCCCTTAGGCCTCCATAGCTCATAGTATCCCATTTTAGCTTTATACTTCCCAGAAACATAATACTTCTGAAACAGCATCCTTTCTTGCCTTTAAAAAAAAACAAACCCCCAAAACATAAAAATACAGTGTCTTTCTTCTTCTACCTCCCTCCAAAAAAAAAGAAAAAAAGAAAAAAAGAAGTGCACCACAACAATGAAGAGAGCTGATTATTCCTTTAACCGGTTATGTTTTTCACTGGAGTATCGTGCAAGGCAGAGCTCCGAAGCCATCCCTTTGGGGAGCAGCTCCGTCTCCCCTCGGATGGGGCGGGATGCGGAGCTCCCCAGGACAGCCAGGAGGGAAGGGCTCGCTCGCGCTTGGCAGACAAAGCAGATTCCACGCTTAAGGTCTTATCCCTAGGGGCTGAAACGATAACAGAAGACTAGTTTTGTTAAGAGTTTATGGAAATAACCTTTTCAGGGCTTGCAGGCTATACAATTATGCTCTAAAGCAATTTTGAGTCAACTTTCCTACAGCCATAATCCTCTTCATGGTACATACAGCCATCTCCTCATCTATTAACTGTCTTCTAATCCCATAGCCCTTTTGTGCTGTAACACTAAATTTTTCAGCTTTGGAGGAGAATGTCACGCAAATGCAAACAAACCACTTTTATGTTAATAGCAATGATACCATTTAAATCTTTTAGTGCCATGAGCTGTAAGCAGCAGGATTCAGGAACACATTGCTGACCCCCAGGCAAGGCGTCAAGAAGAATCTAGACAACTTGGAGGTTTATTTCTCAATTACAATGAGGAGATTTGCCTGCGATTCAGGGAATGATACAGTCTTCAAATGATCACATTTATCCTCAGCAAAGGAAAAGAATATTCAAATGTTTTACAGGATATCAGTTTATAACACACAAAGATAGAGCAACACTTTAATAACCGATTTTACAAGTCAGTTTATTTCCAGTTCTCATCTTACCTCATCTAAAAACAAACAAAAATCCCTCATTCTCCCCAAAAATGTAGCTTTCTCCTTAGAAACTCTCAGTGATGGTGTTTGGGATGGGCAAGCTGTGCAAGGCACCTTTGCAGTTCTCATTCTAACAGAGCACAAGGCTTGCAAAGGGACTCGGGAAACAGCAGAGCTTGGATTACAGCAGACTGCTTGGATCCCAGCCCGTACAGGTCAGCCAGCACTGCCCCTTCTTTTCTGCACAAAGCAATTGCTTCCTTTCCTGGTGGAAAGCTGAAAATACTTCCCCAGTGCCTCCCAGCTACCTATCAGACCTGAATTTATTAAAGCCTTTGCCAAAATACACACACAGAGACATATGGTGAAGAAAATATTCCAGCAAACCAAAGAAAGACAACAGGAAACCTTCCTTTTTCTCTCCTTGTCCTAACGGTTCCTAGTATTTCTCAGAGAAAAATATAATATATATATTTTATATAATTAAGGATTAATTATAAGAATTGACAACACCTGAGTGCAAGTGGAAAATCCAAGACAAAGTGAACCCATCCAAGCAAGAGGACAAAGACAAGCACACCTTGGAACTGGAGCAATTCACAGCTGATCCATCAATGGATGTCACGACCCAATGCTAGTTCCAAAAAAGCTGTCAAATTTATGGTTGTCAGTGACCCTGTTGCCATGAATCTTCCCATGAGCTTTCACATAAACAAAAAATACACCAAAAGTTAATTATAGAAGATCACTCTGATCTAAAGCAAGACCAGAGCTACTGGGAGAGTATGCTCATGTCACTGCAAATATTTAAACAAGCAGTTCAGTGTTTGATTACATCAGTCAAGGCAAATCTGGAATTGTTCTGAACTGCCAAAAGCTCTTTTCTATCAAGTGACATCCAGAAACTGGCAGCGTATCTGGAATCCAGCAGCACAAAGCGACTCCCTCTCCTACAGCTCCAAACATGCAGCTCCCTTTTCCCACTCCATGTCACCTCCTCTCTTCCTTAGACACCATTTTCAAACGCCACGATATCACCTTCAGCATCTTGCGTTTTGCACAGACCTACAAACACAGTTAGTTTCCTTCCCTCCTATTCTATTTCTCTCTTTACCCTTCTCCCAGGTCCCTAACGGAGGCACAACCTGCAGAGGCTGCTTTGCTCCGGTATCATCTGAACGACTGAAAGAAACAGCAGCATCCGAGGAGAGGCACCAAGCAGAAATTGTCCTTTGAGGATGTAGCAGCTTTCAGTTACTTTTTGAGGCATATACTTTGCCTTACACGTTCATCCCTTCCATCTTAATTGCAAACCTCTCCAGAAAGTGATTTCACATTCATATATAACATGAACAGATATACAATAATAGTAATAATATAAACCAACACATTTCAATGTTGAGTTTATTTGCAAAGACAGTCCCTAATGGTATCCAAAACGTGCCTTTCTGTGCAAAGGATTAGGTCCTCTATAGCCTGATCAGGAATCTGGCTTATGCTCACAAATATTTTTTAATGCGGTATTTTTAACGGATATGGTGCTTAGGCTTGCAGAATGTTTTGATGCATTTACATCGCGTTTGTGATTTTATCTACAGCTCTACACTTATCCCTTAGGTGTGCGGTAATCCCTACTGTTTAAAAAGGCAAAGCAAAACAAAAAAAAGCTGAACACACACTATTTAAGCAATCTATTTTAAACAGATGTCAGAGATATATTTTATTATTTCTAAATTGGGTCATTGATCAGCAAGATGAGCAAAGAAAAAAGATCTGCTAACCTAAAATCTGTGCCTCTTATTTACACTGGGTTTCCAATCAATAAGAGAAAAATATTACTATGAAATGAAGATTCATGGTTTGATTTACTGCTGACCCTCATGTTCTGATGTGGAGTCCACATTGATAATGTGCTGGCATTGTTTACTTCATAATATTACCGCTTTGTCACTGCTACATACTAATGATCCATTACTTATGCAGAATGGCCAGCAAAAGTGATCACTGTATGATCTGAATTGATAAGCTTCAAAAATGTGAACTATAATATAGGTGTGGGCATCTCTGGTGGCTGCTATAGCTGTATGCTTGGTCATTATGACCAGATAGGAGTT